>PVKB01002283.1:0-187451 GCA_004027205.1 Ctenodactylus gundi
TGCCTTCCTGGAGGACAGCGTACTAGTCTCAGCTAGCTTCAGTTTGTCTTCCGGTTTGTGGTGTGCGGGGAAGCTGCCTCCACCTCTCTCTCTGCCATGCACTTTGATTGTTGCCAGCCACCCATGAATGGACTGTGACCTTCGAGACTGTGAGTTAAAATAAACCTTTCGTTTCCTAAGTTTGTGGGTGTTGGGTATTAAGTCACAGCACCAAAAAAGTAACTAAGACAGGAGCTGTGGTCCATGGTCAATTGACCCATTAACTTAAACCTATGACGAGTCAGTACGGAAGGGCAGGAGCACAGGATGGAGACAAACCACTCACCTCATAGCCAGACTGCAAAAGGGAGGAAGAAGAAAGGGCTTGGTTGTCATAATCCCCTTTTGAGGGCTATCATTTGGAGTTTAAATGTTCCCCAGAAGTCCATGTGTTAAAGGTTTGGTCTCCATTGCAATACTATTGAGACAGAATGGAAACTTCAGAAGGTGGGGCCTAAGAAAGCCTTTTGGTCATTGAGGTGTGCCTTTGCTGACCTTTTCCCCTTCTCATGTTGCCAGAAACCATAAAACACTGCCTTCTTCAGACACCATACTCACCCATCTCTTCTCCTAGAAATTGCCCCTATGTCTTTACTGACTCATTTTATAGCCATAACATACTTTGGTAAACCCACTAATGGCTTCAACATCTAACCTACCATGCCCTTCTGAGAATATTTTGAAAGCAGGTGCTTGCATCTTAAGAATGTAAGCGGTTTTTATTTTATCATGCATATTGTCTGTTCTTTATTGCTCTTAACAAGAAATATATTATTTTAAAATATAGAAGTTCATTTTAAAGGTTGTAAAATGGCAATTGGGAAATTGTACTAAGTATCAAAACCTAAAAACTTTCATTGTAGATACCTAAATCAATATCTCAGTTTTGTTGTGTATAAAGAGAGGTCAGCACAAGCATAACTGAACACACCCTGCCACACACACACACGTGCACATACAACGTTACCCAAAGAAATTAATTCAGTAGCCTGACTAGTTTCTCCTTTCAACAATGTCAAGGACACATTCTATGCCAATAATATACCTGTATATAATTTTAATGGCTGCTTATAATTCTAATTTATGGATTACTCTTGGTTTGTTTTGCTTGCCATTTATCAACATTAAAAGCAGTGATTGTGGACATGACTTTTTATTTCTTACTTACCATGAGAATAAATTTAAAAGCAAAATTATTGTTCTTACTTTCTGTGATTAGCTGCAGAGTTTTAGACTGGTTTTATAACTCTCTTCAAGAACTCCTTTTCCTTGGGCTGTGTCATTAGAATTCCTGTGAGAGTCACCTACCTAGGAGAGATGATGTTTTTAAATCAAACCTTCTCTTATGAGAATCAACTGAACTTACATAGTAAGGATTTGACTTTTGAAAGCTATGTCTTTCAGGAACTAACGGTACAATCGTGCGTATATTTTACAAGAATATTTTAAATTTCGTCTTCCTAACGGGATATGTATCTCAATTACAAATTCTTTGTTCAGGAAACCAACCCAGGATGATATTTAAATGTTTTCAGTGACTATTTTCACTTTACCAACACACACTTTACCACACACATTACTAATATAATTGGGATATTTGTATGAAAATAATAAAACTGGAGAAATTAACAAATATGACTCCCCGCAGCGACTCTCTGTTCCAAAATATATGTGTTATTTCAAAAGTTGTATTTACATATATTTTGAAGAAAATTTCATGGGTAACTTAATGCTAACACTGTTCCATTATTTCATTTTTTTTCCTTCTCAGACATTTCACATTTTCAAGAACAAAATGATTTAAAAGGACTCTTAGAAAATCTTCATCAAAATATCCAAGCCAAGAAAAGGAAGAACGTAGAAATCATGTGGCTAGCTGCAACGGTAAGCACCATCCTTTCACGTCTCATTTCCTGTCATATTGCGGCTGGTATGCATCATTAGGTACTTGCTCTGCAGGGCCCAACCTCTGCGCGAGTGGGTCACCAGATGTCTTCTTCCATTTCTCAGGGGTGAGACATTTTCACTGTTAGTAACCATCAGTAGACTAGAAACAGAAGAAGGAAGGAATCTTACTCCTTAGTAACTCTTCCCCGTTATGGTATGCTTGATACTCTAAAGTTAAAATGAAGTATCTGTGACTTTCTTGGAATGACAGGTTGTAATGTCAATTGTCTGTATCAACCAGGATTTTGAACTGCAGGCCAGGAGACATATGGTTTCAACAGAATGTGGTTATCAGATCTCTGACTCATGGTTTCAGTAAGGCTCTTGGCCATATTGTTCAGTTAATGAGCTTGTAAATGTGTTTGTTAATTTAGATATTGGCATGGAATGTATTACTGATGGATTGCCCTTGGGGTAATGAGCTGTGTTTTGTATCATTTACTTTCACTTAATGGCACCCTGAGGGTGAAAGATCTGCCTATTTTCCGGTTTTGGCTTTCTGTAGAATTGGAGAAACATTCCTGTATTTTTTTTTTTAAGCTCTCTTCTGGCAACCTTGACGGATAACTGATAGGAAATTTACGAATTTTTTTTTTTAAACTCCAGACCCAAAATCTTTCTTTAATAAGAAAGCATTCATTTATTGTGAGAGGCATGCTGGAGTTATTTGTGATAAATATCATGTTTATAGTTTCTGCATTGTTAGTCTTCAAATTTGGAGCTCAGGTAAATCAAGCTTCTGGTTTATTCTTACTTATTCCTTAGCAATACCATGTCAAACAGAGCCTTTTCCCTACTGCCAATGGTCCATTTATAATCTCACATTACCTACTCTCCTCTGGAAAAAAGGAATAGATATTCTGATAAGACTGCGTAAAACAATGTAACACAATCAAGACAAAAGAAAACTCCTTCCTTTTTCTTCATACTTTTTTGGAGTCCAGGGAAGATCATCAGTTAACATTATGAAGTGTTGTTTCCTGGCAGCTCAGTTAAGTGGGTCCCATTTAGCAATAGGTTGCATTTCACAAAGGTTTATAGCACATCTTCCCCAGTGTGTCAGATCGTGTGTCTTCAGAGACTACTATGGTTGTTAATTCTCACAAAATTTTCATTGTAGGAGATCAAAAATTCTTATTTCTATTTTACTAATAACATAGCAACATCATGGTCATTTTATCACTTACTGAGGCCTTCTGATGACTTAGGGACATATTATGTACATATTACAAAGTTATATGAAAAGCTGCACAAATGCATATTTTCTCTTACTAGACTTATGTTTTCAATTTGAATATATAAAGTGGATTTTTATAAATTATATTTTAAATATTTTTTCTGAAATGTGTATACCAATCAAATATGAATTCTGTACACCTTGAAATTGAATATAGATGATTAGTATCATTTCTGTTTGTTGGTTCCTGTTCCAAGATCCTACTTGTAAGCATTATTATTTTTCCTTTTTATTAGAATGCATTTGCAAAACACAATCATTACACTAATCTTGAGAATTTTATGCATGCATGTATCTCTTTACATGACTTTTAAAATATAGAAATTCTTTTGATATTTCTCATGTTTTTGATTTCTCCCTCTCTTCCTTTTTTTAAATCTAAGTTAATGAAATAATACTTGTGTTAGTATTTTGCATTCTAATTGAAATATATGAAGCTATTTGATTTATATGATAAAAATGAGAATGTAAGAATTTCAGATGTTATCAAGTGTATTAGATCAATCTTGTAGAGCTTAAGAGTTGTAGAAATACAGAAATTAAGACACAACTTGTCTTCCCTGATGAAATTATTTCCACTTCTACTTGACTTTAAATTTGGAACAATTAATATCCTAAGTGGGACTGGTACATTATTGGTAACAATAAAACTAAATATTATTTTTTTAAATCTCAAAAATAGCCTTTAAGGTCTAATTATTAATGTGATTGTAATCAAGCTTTTAAAATGTGAGTCGCCATTTATTTGAAAGCACTAGAATTTTCTACAGATGATAGTGATTAAGTTTAATGTAACCATTGCATGTCTCACACACAAACACACACACACACACACACACACACACACACACACCCAATAAAAATCTAGAAAAAATATTTTATGGTGAAAGCACCCTCTCATATTTCTGTTATCAGAATTATAGCTAAACATGGTTAACAAAAAGACTCTTTGATAGAAACTGTATTATCTTCTCTTCAAAGCAGGCAATGTTTAAGGCCTCTTTGATGGTTGATAATAAAGCAGGCTTTTATTGTATCTCATTTCATTCATTTTAAACCCACATTAATTATCATTGTTGATGCTGCAGGTGATTAGTATTATCTTACATCAGAAGCCAACAAGGGGGTAGGAGGAAAAAGGATGGAATGATTCCTGTCCTAACCAGGAAGGAGTGAGAGGAGAATACTGCTGCCTAGGGATTCTTCTCGGACTTAAATTAGAATAACAAAAGGAAAGAGTTGTAGAGGGATGAGAACATCACACAAGTCAAAGTCTTGATTCTTGCATTTATGTAAAGCTTTATACATTCTAGTTGTACTCTGTTGTGTGTCAGTTACTTGAGCCATCTGACCCTAAGTTTACTTATTGGTAAAATAACAGTAATTACCCCACAGTTTCCTTGTAGGGTTCACATGAGCTCATTAAAGAGCAAATCTACATGAAAAACATTAGTGTTGTGAGTGGTGCACAGTAAATGGGTGACATGTGGCTCTTGGTATTCTCTGTATTGTTGAGGGATTCCATCATCTGATACTATGTAAATGTTTGAAAGCTCTCAACATGCAATCAAGTCTAAGAAAGGTTTCTTAAATGTAAAACAGGATGATAGGAGCTAGTTAAGGTTCAAATCAAGTAATCAATCCAAGGACGATAGAGTTTTCCCGATGTTCCCAGCAGTTGTGACTCCTGAGCTGAGATCATTGTCATCCCCTGCAGCTCCGTCTCCCTCTGTCTCCCTCTGGGTGCCTTGGCCTCCCAGGTGGAGTGTTCCTCACCTCTGATAGTTTCAGCAGCCCCAAACATCAAGTACAAAGAGCTAAATGAATTAAATCTGTCCCACTGGCTTTTGGAATGAAAACGGAATATTTTAACATTTTGATAAGGCAGCTAGAACCAATGGACTTTGATAACCCAATCTCAACCTAAAGTACAGGAGTTGAGCGTAGACTGCGAGTATTTAGAGGTAGCCCATGTAGGCGTACTACCCAGTGTATAATGAGCTCTCTTCCTACGTGCCTCACAGATTTGTCGCAAACTAAATGGTATTCGTTTTACCTGCTGTAAAAGTGCCAAAGACAGGACGTCCATGTCGGTGACGCTGGAACAGTGCTCTATCCTGCGGGACGAGCACCAGCTGCACAAGGACTTCTTCACTCGCGCGCTGGACTGCATGAGAAGGTATCCTGCCTGCTCCGGGTCTCTTTTGTGTCGAGATCATTTTGATCGTTTCTCTTCTTTTAAGAACACAACTCTTACTGAATAACTAAATCGTAATTTCACTGCATAACTTTAGCTTATGGCATGAAATGTAAAATAACTTTGAGTATTTCCCCTGCTCATTTCAGAAAATAAAAGGAAATGTGGCCATGCATGTATTTAATAACATACATGAAGGACATATTTCATTAGCTCAGGAGTTCAAGCTACAGAGCTCTGAAGATTTCATATGTAACACTTGAAGGGCACGTTTTCTGGATGTGTACATGGTTATGAGAATCTGAAAGTAAACCCAAGTCATATCCCAACCAAGCCTCTCCAAACTGCAGTTCCCGCCTTTTCCCCATGACCGGTAGAGTCTCTAAGCGGGTAACCTCTTTCCTAAAATTATTTTCCCATCCTTCATCGTAAAGATGGAGTGACACTAATACTTTAAAATAAAGACTTAATATTGTTACACCCGACATTTAAAATGCTGTGCCCCGAGTCATCAGTCTTGATTCATTTCCACAGTAATTAAATCTCAAGTCTAAGCCATTATGAAAAGGGAAAAGTGCCTCATTCAGAGCATCTGTCAGCAAGGACACGTTAATTTGAGAGTGAAGCAGAATTGCCTCTTTGCTGCAGACGAGCTCAGAGGCAGGGACAGCCCGGAGGTTCCCAGAGAAGACTGTCCCGTGGTACGGTCCAGGGGCTGCCTCTTATCTGACATGCCATCAGCTACTTCTCTGCTTTCACGGCTGTGTTCATTCAGTGGGGGTCTTGATGCTTGCCTGCGCTTGTGCTGTGCCTGTGTTTTCCACTAATGAGCAGAAGTTCAGAGTGTTACATCATTCCCTGTCTTTTGGCATTTCCATCCTGCAGTAGTCGTTCTACCATAGTTTTTGCTGTTGCTGATAAATTTCTAAGGATGTGTTCGGGGCCTGACGTGAACATCTCTGCCATAGAACATAGCTGATTAGTATAAAATTTTACTTCAAAGATAATCTCTCAGCACCAACAGGAAAAAATTCTGATTCTGAGTATGAAATCTTCTCAAGTGCAGAAAAAGAAAACAAATAAAACAGAGTAGAACAGAGGTGGTTAGGGAGATCAGGAGCACAAAGTATGGGAGGCCAGGGATGTTGCAGAACTAAAGCAGCTTGGCAAAAAATGAAGTACAGCATGAAATTTTTTTTCTGTGCATTTAGACTGAACAGAGCAGATACCCTAAATTTAGAAGGCAGTCCTTCAAACAAGGAAGTGTGGATCTTTCAGACATGTGTTAAACTGGAAAACTATGTACTTTGGTATTGGAAAAGTCATTGAAAGGTTACATTGTATATCTAACATGTTTGCTTATAACATGAGAGTTTGGCTTTGAGTTTTGGAAAAAAATGAGATGTTAGAGATTCAATCTAAAATCACTGACAACTTTAATTTCCATATTCCCAATCTGATAATGTTTTCCCTTATTTTTCCTTTATTCCCAAATTTCAAATCTGTGAAATATATTCTTTCATGTGGTATACGTAAAGGTAATGCAAGAGGATGGAGTTTTATCTCTGTGTGTGAATGCATACATGGATGTCAAGACAATCAGACATTTTCCTTTTTAGGAATGGGTGCTATCATTTCTTTCTTTGGGTGTTCTATCTGATAATAAAAACTCATAAGCTCATATAGGTCCTGGAAAAATACCAATGTATGTAAGAGAGCAGAATTTACAACCTGGTTGACCTAGACCATCTGCCACTTACTAGCCACGAACAAGGTAGTCTTTTATTGTACCTACATGCCTTAGGCAAGTTAGGCAAGTCCTAGTGCCTCAGTTTCTTTACCTGAAAATCAATCATAACAATAGCAATTTCTTCCTAGGATTGTCTTGAGGATTTAATGAATTATATATGTATAAAGATTAGGACAATATACCATAAGCTAATATTTAGTAAATAAAAAGATACTAAAAATTATAAAGCTGACATTCTGATTTTCCAGGTGCAGTAAAATCTCTGACTCTGGCCCATTTTTGTGAATACATTGTGGCATAGATTTGACTTCAGTATCATAAATGTTTTGGCAACTCTTATAAATAAAGTTTCAAATGTAGTATTCCTGTTTAAGAAAACAACCTCTTTATAATGTTAAAATATGCATATGTGTTTACAAATTCTATACTAATTATAGAAGGATTACATTCATTAAAATAAGTCTGGATAGGTTTCTTATAAGCACTTTTAATGTTAACATGTATCCTTGAGTACCCTTACAAATAACTGTGAAATTAGATCAGAGTCACCTTAGAAATTTCACCTTATAAATAATGAAACTGAGCTGTAGAGTGTTTCAGCAGCGGCTACATAGAAAATATTAGTGCCTGCATAGGAGTATAGTCGTCTCGTTATACTTTAATGTTATTTTGTCCTACCAATGTAATAAATTCATTCTCTTAAAATTATTTGGTAGTATATTTAACTGTTACAAATCGATGTATTAAAATAGAAGTCATATGAAAAAGCAATCACTTCTAAAAACTCCAACTGTAGAAAACCAGAGGGTCTTCCCAAATCCTAGGCTCGGATGAGCCCTACACGACTTCTCGAATATGAAGTCTTTGAATTTGTATATTTTTCATGATGTTCGCCATTTCTAT
This sequence comes from Ctenodactylus gundi, assembly GCA_004027205.1. NCBI lineage: Eukaryota > Metazoa > Chordata > Mammalia > Rodentia > Ctenodactylidae > Ctenodactylus > Ctenodactylus gundi. Next base: position 8,074 of record PVKB01002283.1, read on the forward strand.
GATGTTCTAATGTGGAATACATTTTTGAAAGTCCACGTAGGAATGCATTCTTTTGCCATCTGCTTTTCAGAACCACGTAATAGCTTTCTTATCTATTTTTATTTATATTTTCAGTTATGTCCCTAGAGTCTTTTGTTCTTACTTATACACTCAAGCCTGGTCTCTTAGGGCCTGAACTCCAGGTCCTATGCTCAATCTCGGTTTCTTCTGTCTTCTGCTTTTCAGAACCACATTCCAACTTTCTCATTTTTTAAAATGATGTTTTCTATGACCTGAGGGGGTGATTTGTTCTTTTACATTCAAGTTTAGTTTCCTTTTGTTTCTACTGACTTAAGTCCCAGGAGAACCTGGAGCGCATTCAGTGACAGGGCAGAAGTTGTTCTCAAACTACTCACACTAGAAATATTCCCAAGCTCTACTGTTTTCTGGGTGACATGGAAACGTACTTAAGTCAGAAGTTGTTATTCCCACATCTTATGTCAGCCAGTAATATAAGACATAGGAACATATCGAGGCTTTCTGTAGTTGTTTTCTTTTCACGATCTCCCTGTCAAGGTTCTAGCTAACCCAGCTGTCTGGAAGGTGGTCTAGTTAGAATTGTCATTCCAGATTGGTTATGAGATGGTTTATTCACATTGTTTGCCACTGTCAGCACTAACATCTCCTCCTCCTCCTCCTTCTCCTTTTCAGATTGGGTTAGATCCTCAGCATGCTAAAATTAGCTAGTTTCAGCCATCAGTCCCACACATTGATAGAACTAGACCCCATTTGACCCAGATTTGACCGAGAGGGACTAGATGTAGCAATACCAGACAAGTACCCCATGGTTTCTGAGGTGAATCCAAAGGTTGAAATTTTTGCAGAGCTTTTCAGATATTCTTCAGTATACCTCTAGATTGAAACGACAACAGCATTATATGAGTGTTTTTATTTTTGGTGTCCTCTTTTCTTTCTTTCTTTCTTTCTTTCTTTCTTTTTTTTTTTTTTTTGAGACAGGGTCTTACTCTATAGCCCAGGCTGGTCCTGAACTCACTCTGGAGCCCAGCCTGGCCTTGGACTCATGGCAATCCTCCTGCCTCAATCTCCCAAGTGCTGGGATTACAGGCATGTGCCACCATACCTGGTTTATATGGTAATGGGAAATCGAACTCGGGTACTTACCAATTGACCTGGCACTTGCTAGGCAAGCCCTTTAACCACTGAGCCATTCCTCCAGCCCTTACGTATATTTTTGAACTTACTGAAATTTTTGATTTTACTTAACACCATTTTCAGTTTATTTCCCATTTGCATTGTTCCAACAACAGTGTAGACTACTTTTCCATGGCTTTTAAAAAATGTTCCCCAAGGTTATCATATTATTGGTACTGGTTTTATTTTATCTTTATTTGTATAAAATTTTTCTACTCTATTGGGGTAATTTCTAGAACAGATTCATTTTTTTTATTGGATGAACAAGAGGTTGTGAATGAAAGAAATAACTGAAGCCTCACCTGGCCAGGGATCCCTTAGCTCTAGATTTGTTTTCCTCTATTGACTGTTTCACCTCCAATAGTTTCAACAATGCCTCATGCTAGAAGTCACCCATAAATATTTAATGAGTGAACAAATAACTAAATGAAGGACATAGGCTTCTAAAAATTTTGGTCCTATATAGGAAATAGTTTTCTGCATACATAGGGATTTGGAACTAAACATATGAAATGATCACTCTGTCTCTGTTTTCACATGACTTAGAAACAGAAGTTCCAAGAGATTAAAGTAAAAAGTTTTAGAGAAGTCAAAACCACTAACACATAGGCAACAGCTTTAATCCACATTCTGAAAGACCTTTCTGCATAGTTCAAAATTTTCAGATTCCTTCTCTTTCTGCATATTTATGTGAATAGTGTCCAACTTATAACAGCTCTACTTATGACTTTTTCTTCTACAGTAGTTCAATACTGTACATACCCAGAAAAAAAATGTACTTTGAGTCTTTCACTTTGGGTTCTTTTGAGATGGACTCTCAGTGTGTTGTGCAGACTTACCTTGAACTCCTGCTCAGAAGATTCTGCTTCTTTAGCATTTTCTCATGTAGGTAGGTAAATTTTGAATTTTAATCTTTTCCCAGGCTACAAATAAATAATGTGGTAGTTTCCCATGCTGAGCATCAGCAGGGAGCCACAGTGCCCACCAGCCCTGTAGTCATGGGTGGAGGCAACTCCATGACTTCTTGTGTTGCTAAGATGCTCAGTAGGGTATTTGTATTAAATGTGTTTTTGACTCATCAGGTTTTCAGCTGATAGTTGGTTAACTAGGACTTAACTCCATTATGATCTATGGAATATAGAGCTTATACCAAAACCTAGAAAGCCTATGTAAACCCCTGAAAGACTGTGTGGCAGGAGAATTAAGGGATTCCCAAACACTCTTCACTTCAATACCTAATGAGATCTTTTTCTACAAGAACCACTTGAACAGTCATCTTAACATTGTTCTAGGCAATGATAGTCAAGAATTCATACACTTGATGTGCTTATTACATTTGTTCTCACCAATATGCAAACAATTCCAAGATTATTATGTCAATGCACTGCTCATGTGCTGTTTAACAATTCTTGTTTTCCATTAGAAGGCTTCTTATATACTGATGAGCACAATTACAGAAGGGTTTAAGCCCTTCTTCTAACTTGATTTTGGGTTGGAGTGCTCCAGTGTTCAGTCTAAGAGAAAAAACAGGAAATCTTCACAGGCAAATGTCTAATAAGAATTTGTCTAGGAGCCAAGTGTTTATGGAAAATCAGCCAAGATGTAGCAAACTTTTCCCCTGATTGGAATATCACAAATGACAAAGGAGTTCAAATGCCCAGCATAATTCATTTATACCCAAAAGATAATGGCCTAAATCCTTGTGGACGAAAAATGTATTATTCAGAATTATGCCCATTCACTTCCGTTCAGTGAGCATTGCAGAATTCCAATGAGTAAAATCATTCTGGGATCCAGAGTATAATCTATAAAGCATATCACTTGCAAAATTGGTTATTTATTAGTTGTAACAAATTACACCTTGCATTTCTGAGATACCACAGTATTGTTTGGCAGATCACTGCCCTGAATACTCAATATCTAATAACAAAATAGTCTTTGCAGATAGCAGGATGCCTCAGTGTAGACACAAATGTAGTACAGCGCAGTGGTTGAGAGGAAGGACTTTGGAATGAGGGCAACTGGTTTTTCCTCATATTAGTAGTGGGAATAGAATTACAAAGGACCTTGGAATATTTATCTCTAAAATAAAACTACCAGGCCTGATGGACAATCTCATTACTCTTGGAGCCTGAGGCAGGAGAGTGGGTAACCTGGGAATTTCAGCAATTTATGGAAACTTTATCTCAAATAAAAACGAAAGTATGGATATATATATCTTGATATATATCTCAATGCAAAGGCCTTGTGTTCGATCCTCAGTACCACATACAGACAAAAAAAAAATCAAATACAGAAGACTAATAGCAAGATAGTAGGCAGGCAGGCAGGCAGACAAACGAGAGATACATACATGCATGATGGGTGGCAGCTAGGAAGATACATGCATACATGCTTAGAAAGATGATAGTAGACAGACAGACAGATGGACAGAGAGAGAATCTGGGTCTGGCAAGCACATGATAAGGTTGACACATAGCTATGGTAATTACTCCAGCGTCCTCAGGTCAATTTCTGGCGTCCTCTTAAAGCTGCTGTGAGTGCTCACCTAAGAACGTGTCACTGAAGCACGTAACCCCTGTTCTGCTTACATACATAGTAAAGGTCAGTAAACATGAAATGCTGCTCTTGTGCTAAGGTTGCTGTTGTGTGGTGACAAATGCGTTTGTTATTACAGTTTCTTCGACATATTAGCTTTATATAGAAATGCTTTTACTTAATTGTGAGTGGAGTGACGTCCTCAAATGATAGTGAAGAAAAATGAAGGGAACCGTCCTCGTGGTTATGCCCATCTTCTTTTATACCAGTGCTCAGAGAGTCCCTGAGCCAGCAGCTTCAGTGTCACCCAGGAACCTATCAGAAATGCATAGTCTCAGGCCTCACCCAGGAGCTGGCGTGAACCTTTTCAGAATGGGCCTCAGCAGTCATTTGGAATGAGCACTCTAGATGATTTCAGTGTACACATGGATTTCATAGCCACTGGACTAGGATATTGCCACATGCTTAATGTCCTTTTGAGATGTAATTCACACGCATGTCATTTATTATAATATTCAGGGCAGTAGTTTTCTTAATATAGTCACAGAGTTGTACAGCCATCCTCCCAATAATGTTGATACTTCTTGTCGCTCCCCCAGAAGATCTTATTTCATTATTAGTATTTCTCTAGTTTCACATCCCCAGCTGCTGGCAACCTTCATTTTGATATCTTACTAAATTTTATGTATCCTTTTAAACCACGATTTTGCCCATTGTAGACATTTTGTATAAGTGAAATCAGACAATATGGGATCGTTTGTGAATAGCTTCTTTCATGTAGTATGACATTTTCCAAGTTCACCTGTGTGGTCAGTATGAATGCCTTACACTTCCCTCTTTGTGAATATTCATTGCATCCATTCACTTTTAATGTGGTAAAGACTTTAGATCTGTTTAGGGTTCTTCATACAATGACACAGGTACATGTGAGCGAGCATCAGGCAGCTGATTGTTGTGTTCTCATTGTGTAATTTCTCTTCTGGAGAGACTAAAAACAGACCTATTCTCTGATCCATTTTCTGCAGATGTAGTGAGTTTATAAATACATGTGTGAGGGCTGCAGGTACAGCTCAGTGGTAAAGCATTTGGCCAGCAAGCACAAGGCCTTAGGTTCTATTTCTCAGTACAGCCTAAACTGAGTGTGATGGTATATGCCTGTAGTCCCAGAACTCGGGAGGCTGAGGCAGGACGATTATTAGCCTGGGCTATGTAATGAGTTTAAGATCAGCCTGGAAAATAGAGCGACACTCTGTCCCAAAGAAAAATAAAATATATATCTATATATATGTGTGTATATATATATATATATATATATATATATATATATACACACTTTGTAACATTACCCTTGCAGTTATGGTTTCTTTCCCACTTTTTATTTCTGATATCTTACTAAATTTGATGCATCCTTTTAAACTAATTTTTCAATAAGGCAGAGGGTAAATATTTAAATAGCAATAAACTCACAAATTGAATTTTTTCTATCATATTCTCAAAACTAAAATGATTTTAGCAATCTTCAATTTAAGTTGAATAATATAACTATATTTTTTCAAACTGCAAAAATATATATTCTTACTCTTCAATTTATGTGTTTTCAAATTGGTTGTGTCTTCCCAACTATTTGAGAAAATAATGCCATTATGTTATATGCTCTTCTGTTTACAAATCACCTTGACATCTCTTTTGCTCTTGAAAGTAGAAATACAATAAATACCATCTTTTGTTCAGCTTCTCTTTCATAATTTAGTTTCGCCACATAAATTCACAAATAGAAGTTCTATAATACTGAATTTCATTCGATTTTGAGATAAAGATTTTTTTCTCTTGAACATATCAAGCCCAAAAAGAAAAATCATATTGGAAATGTCAGGGGATATTATTTTTGCCTGAAGAAGAAAAAAATGCCTTGTCTTCATAAGAATGAACTTATTTAAAGAAATAGATGCATTTATTGAAAATTTTCCAGTATGTCTGGTCACTATAAAAATTCTTCCTATAAGATAACAGAATTCTCAGACCTTGCAGAATGTAAGAAGTGCTTTAAATATTGTATGGTCATAAAGTCAAATAACTATCAAGGCAACTGCAGATCTGCCATGGGTGTACCTGGACCACGTGGAAAACACATGGCCGGAAAATGCAGAGCCCCAACTCCAGCCACATTTGATGAGTTCATTCCTTGTTCTACTCCAATTGACTAGATTTATGCAGTTTTCTTGTGTGTAGTAGTAACTTAAAAGTTGCTAACACACTGTATGGTTCAGAGAATTGAGCTGATTTTCTTTGATAAATTTAATGATGAATAAAAGATATGATATGTTTGAAGGAAATTGAAATGATCCAGTTCCACATGACTTAGCTTTACATCAACTTTGTAGAGAGGCTTAAATCTCCAAGCTGCATTCATATATAATATAGACATTGTTCAGAATTAGAAAATAATTCTAAGGGAGGTTGTTTAGATTTGTGTTTCTCTGATGACCAGAGATGTTGAACATATTTTTACATGCTTATTGGGTATTTGTACTTCTTCTTTTGATAAGTGTCTGTTCATTTCAGTTGCCCATGTTTTTGAAATCAGGTCTTTGTTTTGGGGAGGAGCAGTTATTTTTTGAGTTCTTTATTCTAGTTATTAGTCTTCATTCAGATTCCATCTTTCTCCAACAAGAATGACTATCATCAAGAAATAGAAAAAAGAAACAGCAAGTTGCGGTAAGGATATAAGGAAAAAGGAACTCTTCTACACTGTTGTTGGCTCCGTAAACTAGAACAATCACTAGGGAAATCAGAATAGAGATTCCTTAGAAAACTGAAAAGAGAAATCCAATTTGATTGAGCTCCTCCTCTCCTGGTCATCTATCTAAAAGAACGAAAGTCACACCACAGAGATACATGCATGCCCACCTTTGTAGCCTCTCGTCTTGTTTAAGTTACTTTTTCATTGCTGTGACTCAAAATCCATCATCCACAAATTATAGAAGGAAAGGTTTATTTTAGCTCACAGTTTCAGAAGGTCACAGTCCACTCAGGGGTGGTCGGCAGCAGTGGAAGTGCATGGCAGAGGCAGAGGTGATGGTAGCTCCTCACGACGTTGCTAACAGGAAGCCAGGTCAAGGCAAGTCGAGTCTACTCCTAAGGAAAGCAGGATGCAGTTTGTTCATACTTCGAGGCCCAGCCCAGTGATCCACCCCTGGTCCAGCCTCAGTGTTCCACCCCTTCCTGGTGTGGAAGGTGTGATAAGCCCCCTCCACACTCCTGTAATCCAGTTTACATGCCCACAATCCGTGCCTTCAGACCAGGCCCTAATCTTCCAACATCACATGGTTCCATAAACATGAGACTCTGAGGGGACACTTCAGATCCAAACCACAATACATCTCAAAACAGCTAAATCCTGGGAAGAGCCTACATACCCGTCAGTGGATGAATTGATAAAACATCGCATGTATACACAATGGAGTATTACTTTGTCATAAAGAAAGACATAAAATATCCGTAAGAAAATGGGTAAACCTATTGAAATCATCCAAGTCGAAAAGGTTAATCACTGCTGGTACCATTTAAATGACAATGACAACAAGTAAATGACTAATGGAGCAACACGCAAGTGAGAGGGAACAAAATAGGGAAGTAGAATTCTCAGAGAGGGAAAAGGATAGGGAAGATCTGGAAAGGGGAAAATGGCATAGGAGAGGGACAGAGGGAGGGGGAAAAAGGTCGTAAGGGGATGTTCTCAAACTATGTAATCAATATGTAAGTGAATTTTGTTGATATACGTACAAAATTTAAAATTTATAAATCACAGGTGTGGGGGGTGAAATAAGTTTAGTTTCAGAAGATACTTTGATATAAATAGAGTCAGTTATAGTCTCCACTAATGCAATCCTTAAAGTTCTTTCACAAATCTAAATTATATATTGCAGAGGTTATGGCTTCAGACCATAATAGAAGGTGGAAACTCTGTATTCTATTTCTCTTGATGGCAAGGTAAAGGAAAGTCACATTTTTTGCAGCCTGCTTTATATAGTCTTATGATAAATGTTGAGTTTATTTATTTTGCTGCTTTAGTTTACAGCCTTTGAATAACCAAAGAAAGGTATGTGTATCATCTTGGATCAGGCCCTGAGAAAGAAGGAAAGTGAAAAATATTCTCTTAGTAAACCTTAGTAACTTTGAGATGTGGCTGTGCTAGTGCTAATGGAAATGGATTTCTGTGGGCAGACATACCTTTTCCTTGCCCTTTGAATATCATTATCTCCAGACAAGTATTTAAGTGGTATTAACACGTTTCTTTTGCCAATGTGCTGCCATGCTCTGCTGGTTTCCGTTTTAAAGTGTGATACGTAAAAGGAAGAACTTTTTGGATTAGCTAACATCAGTGGATGCATAAAACCACACAATGGCAATGTCAAAGGTCTCTTTTCTATGTAATTTGAAATACCCCTAGGATAGTCTTTTGCAGGGTTATCGGGTTACACTGAATACCTCAATTCAAGATGCAGTATTTTGACTTAAGACAAACATTTTACTGAAGAGTTTAAACAGGGATGATAAACTTTTTCTATTTCTGTTTTCTGTTCCTGAACCTATAATTTTTCATTCTTAATTACTGTCCTATCAAATTTTCTTGTCCAAAGATTCACAATATCTTGCACTGAAGAATGTATTTCCCTAATGAAGTAATTGTCTTTTGCCTAAATATTATTGCTTTTAATCAGGAAGAGCTACCTGCAAGCTCTTCGGGTCATTTCAATGAAATATTTTATATCTTGAAGGTAAGTGACTGGCTGAGTGACCATCCCAGGCAGGGTGGAGCCAGAGTCAGCAGGAGCAGGGCCATCTGCTAAAGGGACAGAGGCTTTCTTCCTACTCTGTAGCTAACTCCACAGTGAGAAAATGCTTTTCTGAGGAAGACTGAGAATTTATGCAAAATTACTACAGCAAGCTACGTGGCTGTGTTTGAGGACACACAGAGAGCATAAAGCCACTTCAGAAAAATCACTTATTTTTGACAAAATGAATTTGGCAGCCTTACAAGACTTAGGTTCCAAATAAAGTCACTGAAATTGAAAAGTGAATTGGAATGAGGTTTTATTTTTTTATATATTACATTTTGACTTGCTTTGGAGACCAAAATTACAGATATTAAGCAAGAACTATGTACATTTATTTTATGCATTGTATTATTTTATATATTATTAATACTTTACATAAAACTAGATGAAATATAAAAGCTCTTTGAATACTCCTTTTGTTGAGATGTGACTTAGTCTCATTTACAAATCACTCTTACATTTAAGCAACTCCATCCTGATGCCTTATAGAGTTGTGCTTCCTTGTTCACTACTCTTTGAGTCAATTAATATAGACTTCAGAATTCCTAACATTTTGTGTATCGCATTAAAGTGAGATAAACTGAGAGAAGAAAAATTGTAAGTTGACAGAGCTCATTGCCCTAGTATGCCAGCAGATGGATTACTTTGCTCTGTATTTTCACGGATTGCTGAAGCACCACAAATGTTGGCAATAGAATAAAATGTTGCTTATTTCCACCTTCCTTGTTATTCTCCTAAAGTCAATTTTCGAACTCCTTACATTTCTAGGCACATGTAACTTTTCATGCTAATGGTATTTTAAGATTGCCACGTTTGGGAGAGACCTTAGAGATTGCATAGTGACCTTGCCAACCAAGGCAGGGATTCTTGTATAACACACCTGACACATTGTCAGCTCACCTTTACTTGAACGTGTCCAAAAGCAGGAGGTTGTGATTTGGCATATCAACCCCTTCTGTAGTTGGACAGCCGTATGTTTAATAAAACTTATCTTCGTGTGAAGTTCAACTCTGTCACGCCTAACTCCCCATCCGTGGTCCATTCTCACCTGAGTCAATATGGAGAAAATGGCCAGCTTTTTCCTTATGTACAGTTGTCAGATATTTAAAGAGAAGTTTTGTTTTGTGCTGAAATTTTAAAGCCCTCTTAAAACTTGAATTTGGTCCAGCCCCTCCTGAATTACATTGCCACAATCTCTCAATAAATTCTTTTTTCTTTAATCTCTTTTAATTACCTTATTCTAAATTTAGTATAAAGTATGTAAAATGAAATATGACCGAGGTCCTCCCTGTTTCCTTTTCCTTCCTTACTACCTTCTTTGATTTCCTCCTTCCTTTCTTCTGTTCTCCTTTCCATCCTATTGTGTAGTACTCACTATATAGCAGATATTAAAAACTGAGACATTTAATTCCTGGTTCCATAACTTTCATGGGCTTTTTAATGGAATGTTATCTTCCTATGTATTGAATGGAAAGACATGGCCCTTTGTCATATATACTGCTGTCTGGTAAAGATTCTACTGAGCTCCACGGCCTTACTTAATATATTATAACTAAATATGAATGAATATTCTTGTAATCTGTACGTTCTTTGTATTTTTCAATCTCTTTTAGTGCCTATCAGTTATGCAGAATAATGGGTTGTGTGGGACGTTCATGTAAATATGTGACACACTTTGATAATATCCACCTCCCATTATCCTCCCTGGCCCTCCCTTCTTCCTGATTCCTTTAAGTGAATATTTTTAATCTCATGATCTCAGCACTCATGTAGCTACAGTGGCCTGAAAGAACATTACATAGTTCCTGTGCTTTAAGAAATGGGTTATTTTTCAATAGAACACACTTCTACCTCATGAGGTCTAATTATTATATAATTTAGGGCTCTGCAACCAAACATCTATATAACAAGCAATTATAATTAATTAACATTTAAAAGAGAAATCCTGTGGGACAGTAGTTTGGGGCATGTTGAGATACCTGCACAGAGCAGCTATGGAAAGTACAAGTCCCAAAATTAGTCATGTATTCATCACATGCATAGCCGCTTGTAGGAGGCATTTGTGGCTTATTCTTGGGTTAAACCACCAGACTACCGTATCTTGACTGATTCTGAGAGCTAGGGAGACAGATACCTTGGAGTTTAGTTCCAAGACCCTTTAGTTCCCAGTTGGACAACCAGCAAAATTATATCAAAGGGTGTAGCACATCCATAACAAAGCACCTGCTTTTTTCATGAAAGTCCACTCAACAGTGTAAGTGTAGACAAGAAAGCTGGCACGTCAGACCCCTGAGCTACTGTTTCGTTTTGTTGGTGGGGTGGCGCCTCGGGTTGCTCAGGTTCTACCTTCCACCACAATTGACCAATTTACCTCATTTGTCACACAATGAATACCTACTGGGAGATGGATGGTGCTTATTTTTAGAAAGGTATCACTTCAAAAATATTGCTTATTCGAAACAGCATTTTGTATCAGTTTTTCTGTTTTAATTTTTAAAGTTTCAACCTCTTCTTGTATCTATTTCATTTATAATTGCTAAGCAAGAGTAGAAAATGAACTCTGCAGTGCTTTGAGAATAATATTGAAGTGAAAAATATCAAGTGTCTTGTACAACTGTATGCTGTTGGAACAGAGAACAGATAGGGCCTAAAATTGTTTCCTCAGTATTACTCTAAGGGAAAAAATACAAGCACACTGAAAAATAATAGCCGGGTGGTAATTGCTTTACTTTATTGTAAAAACCATTTATAAAATTACAGGATTGCTTTTACTTGAGTGAGTACAAGAAATTTTAATTAGTTCTTATTTTTAAGCTTTTATGAGAGGATAAGCTAATGAATATATCAAGTTAGCGCACAAGTAACTATGACTTTCAGACTCTGTATTCTGCTGATGAGCTTCTAGTATTTACTAGGGGATAGTAAGTTTTAATCAAATGTATTTATTCACTGAGTAACTTGCATGCACATGTCCTCAGTGTCAGGGAGAAAAGTATTTGATTCTCTTGGAAATTTTGACTCTAGCATTTTTATATATTGTTCTTTAGTGTTTGGCATATTAAGTAGGTACAATATGTTCTTTACTCTAAAATAACTCCAGTCTAGCAAGTATGAGAGAACAGACTTACACAAATGAAGAAAATATAGGGCTATATGTGGTGGGTTACATCTGGCTTGAGTCAAAAAGGGAACTAGAGCTGCAGGTGGCTGGGAGGACACCTACTGATGGTCTCTTTGCCCGGAGCATTTGAGGTAGGTGTTGAAGGATAATATAATATTGGGTTTTTTGAGTTTTCAATTTTTTACTAAATGTTAGACAATGTGAGCTCCAGAAATACTTAATAAGAAGCTCCAAAGAGGAATTAGATCTGTAGAAAATTGAAGGGAGTGATTTTGAAATAATTTAAGTATGAATAGCCCAAGAGAATGCAAAATTACTGCTTCTTAATAGTATACATTCATCTTTTGCCTGTGAACATACGAGAATTTCTGTAGTCTTTATATTGAGGAAAACATATTTTCAGTTTGGCCTATGACTTTTTTTAATGTTTATTTCAATACCGACAGACCTCTTAATTTCAAGTGTGATTCTAGGAGTGCAGGTGTTAAACCATCTTTTTACATATGGTGTAGCCACTGACATTGTGTCTGATTTGAAACTTATGTGTGCATAGATCAGTTCACCTGCTGGTTTGAGTGAAGTTTTGCTTTATTTTCTCCTTCAGCCTTTAACCAATACTGGCCAGGTAGAACAACAAAGATTGGGAAAGTGTCAGCCAATGAAGAATGGAAGTATAGGTTGTTTTCAATAAGGTAGACAAGAATGACTGACTTTTACAACATTTTGTTAAAATGGAATATTTTTATCATTCTTAAAAGTTTGTGTGAAATGTGTTTTACTTCCTAATTGTTGACTTACTCCACGGTGATGTCATCACAGTATGCTTCTACCTCCAATGTCATGGCCTCTTGCTCTGATGCTGGCCATCTAGAATGTTGCTACCCGGGCATCACAAAGAATGTAATAAAATTTGAGATGAAAACTTGTCTCCTGAGCATTTTCCACCTTTCAATCATTTGGATGATTGATAAATGAGGGGTGAAAATGCTTCAGTTTCCAAGCAACCAAAGAAAGAGGAAAGTTGTATGTGAGCCACTAGATGTGGCTCAGAGTTGACAGGAGTCCTTCATCTTCTCTCAGCACTCCTTTTTTTAGTTATGCAAAGGTGGATAAAGTATTCAGCTCTCGACTGAGTGTACTCTGTTGGGACCATGGGCATAGAATATTCACATTGCCAACCATTTGTGGAGTTAGATATCAAATTCAGTCTTTGATTCTGTTTGTTCCTTTGTAAAACATACGTGCACTTTTGGACTTACTTTCTTGAAGTCAGCTTTGACAATTGCTTACTGATCAACACATTGAAATAATTGCTCTTTCTGAGGGCTGGAATTTCAATTTTTTCCAATAATCCAAAGTTGTTGACCATCTCTTCATCTTCCTATCATTTATTTTCTTGGTGAGATTAGATTTTTCCAGGTCTTATATCTTGTGTTCGTATTGTCTCTGCCTCATAAATGATTATGTCTCATTTCCCAATCAGGGGTTTCTCTGAGTGTTTAATGTCATAAAGACACACTGTTTGATATTTTATCTTTTATAGCTTTAAATCTTTTTCAAGCCAGATTTACTTAAAATATTATGCTCAGAGACATTTAAACTCCTCTCACAAAAAGAATGCACTTCATGCTCACAGATTATTCAAATTCTGATTGATTTTGTTATTGCTATCTTGTATTGGTAAAGCATTGTTTTTGTGCTCCACTGAATGAAACTTTCAATAGAAAGGAAACATTTTGTAGAAAACTAAATAAGATTTCCATAATACTGAATGAATGCTATTCATAACATTCGAGATTTAAAATGACCACTTCTTAACACTAATCCTAAAGGCCTAGGCATATTTCATGTAACAACACCACCGAAGTAAGTCCATTGTCTATTTTTTTGAAGAATGTGATGGGTAACATCTCATCTGACCGTATGTATGTGAATACTCAGTAAAGGACAGAATGTGATTTTTTCTATCAGACAAAACCTAGTGTACTTTCTTAATACCAAATTGATGGCTGTGTTTAACTTGATTAATCCTTGGGAAAAGTTTGAAGCTCATCTATACATCAGAATAGTATCAATCATTATAAATGCCAAGAGTGAATTTATAGTTTAGATCATGTTTATGTACTTCTTAGAAGTACTGGATTAATATTGTTTTTTAATACATCAAACCAACTTCAATGTATTATTGAACATGATATTCTTATCAATTGGTGAACTCCATGATTCCTGTTAATTTGGGATTATGAATTTACAGGTTTGGTCCATACATTATATTTTTCAAATGAACAAGACAAAGTCAAGAATATTAAGTATTCAAACTAATGAATGGCATCGTACACACATATGTACATAATTCATCATTTTTCTCTTAGGCAATTTTCATGTAACAATTGTAGTTGAAATTAGTTGACTTTAATATATCCATATAAATTCAGTAGAACAGCTAAGTTGAATTAAGTATGATACACCAAGAGGTCTATCCTTTTTTACCAACTAGGCCTAATAAAAATTAAGTCTCCTTTATATATATTGTTATTACAATCTCCTGAATACTTACTGTCCAACGATGTCATTATCTGTCTGAAGCATGAATTACAAATCTTTTGTGAATAGCCACACTTTTCTAATCACAGCACTATTTTAGTAAGAGATCAAAAAACACTAAATACTGTAGGTCCCTATCCCAGACCAGCAAACACCCGTGATTAAGTCAGCTCTCAACAAAAGAAAAAAAAAAAAAGATCCTATGCACTATCTCTGCAATTATCTCATTTTTAGATTACTGTATGTGTGCATATGTGTTAAACTATTGCAGACTGTTTTCGCCCCAGAGGCAATCACTCTCCCCGTCACACTGAGACATCTTTCTCCACGCAGCACAATAGGGATAACAAAAACCATTTCAGTCTCAATTTAAGTTTAATTCCCAGCTGGTACTTGAAATGAGGTTGTAATGAACTTGAACTTGCAGCAGTGATTATCTCATACATGCATAAAAAGGGGTTCACGTACAGCAGTGGAGTCCCAAGATACTATTCTGAAGGCATTCTGTTCTTCAGAAACACGTAACAGAAGCTGACGGCTTGGCATATTAATATGCACGTGGACTATGAGTAGCCATTAGGTTTCAGTTTATCTTGTTTTGTACCTACGAGAGAATGACAAAGCAGCAGACAGAGTGATCACAGAATTTTCTCTAAGTTATCTAACAACATTTTCATCAGAAGTTTCAAAACAGAATATCAGCAGCAACTAAGAAAATATATAAAGGTAAGGATCAACTAGAATTATAAAATATCTTTTAAGAAACAAAGCAGCTCTCCCCACTGTCCTAAACATTCCCTATGCCTAGGCTTTAAAATGGTACATGCCTTCCTTCACCTGTCCTATTTCATTATGGAAAAAAAAAAAAGCTAATTTGTGAGCATGATTGAATGATTATGCCTCCTTATTCCTTGGTTTTGTTGTTGTTTGCTCATTGGATGGTGGTGTAGTTTGGAGCTACAGTGTCCCCCAAAAGCCTCACGTGCCTGGGGGTACTGTGTACTGTTGAGAGGCAGGGCCTGGCTGCAAGGGGAAGATTCTTGACATGGAGGAGAGTGTGCTGGTTCCGCCCTTCTTCCCAGACTTGCCTCTTTTCTGTTATGGCATGAAGATCTCTGTCTCCAGGTCCAGGCTTGGTCCTGTTCCACCATTTTCCTCCACCCACCCGTGAACAGACTGTGACCTTCTGACAGTATGACCTCAAATAAACAAATCCTTCCTCCTTTAAATTGCGGTTGTTGGGTATTCTGTCCCAGCAACAAATGTAATTAAGATAGTGTATGTATGTATGTATGTATGTGTGTGTGTGTGTGTGTGTGTATGTATATATATATATATATATATATATATATATATATATATATATATATATATCACATCAGTATTACCCTTTCCCCATTTTTCCCTTTTTTTACCCTCCCATATCCTCTCCTTCTCCCTAACTCCCACTATCCCCTCATTTAGTTCTTTGAGATGACTGTATTCTGGGTTTCTCAAATTAGAAAAACCATTAGATATTTAACCTTCCTATTTCAGTAATGAGGATTAGCCCAGAGACTTTGCATTGTGCTGTGTCCTTAGCCTTTTGTCATTTATTTTATTTTATCTTGCTTTGTTACCGAGTTGCCCATCCTTACACTCCTGCCTAAATAACAGGCCTGTGCCAAAATGCTCAGTTCCTTATCTTTTCCATAGCCCAGAACTCAAGTGAGAAGCAGTAAACTTCAAGTAGACTAAATGTTTGTGAGGTGATGTCCAAGCTAAAATTCAACACAAGACATTAAGAAAGGTCTGAGTTTGGATTGTTTTAAATTTTAACAGTTGTGTTTTCTGGGAGAGATTGTCAGCTGGTAATCACTCCCTTCCCACACTCATCTAGGTCTGGGCTGTCCTTTCCAAGGTGTCTTGAACAGAAATCAAAAGACTCAGGTACATTTTAAGCACGTGAGCATTCCTAAAGTATGTTCTGAAAGTCTGAGCCATGATTAGGGAACAGTGTTACCTATGGTCTAAACGAGAATGTGATGGCCACCTCTGGGACAAAAAATAAAAGTCAGCATGTCCATTTCTCCCCAGCAAAATATCCACATCACACCGTTAGTGCTAGCGTCTGAAAATTTGAACTTTCATCTCTGCCACTACCTACCATGGAGTGTCAGCAGCCCTGTAATACTTGTGTTAAACCAGGCCTTCCCATCTCGCTGCACGACTCATGATGCATTTTAAAGATATCTCTGGGTTTCACTCTATACCAAGAGAAAAGAGAAGACCTTTATCCAAACTAAAAATCAAAACAAAATGATATCTGATTAAGTATATGTATACAACAAGAATGATTTTGCCTTAGAATTATATAAAGACCCTATCAATTTCCTGCATGTCTTTTCGAGTCATCATAACCTTGGAATGTAAATATTTATTCGAGTAAATGAATCAGGCTGTGGTTTAAATTCGTTCTGAGTTTCACAGGCAAAATTTCCTAATTCATGTTTCTCCAAACAACAATTGCCTTTATGATGCTAAATAAATGTTCCAAGAAACATATATTTTTCTAGTCTCCTTGTCCTCAGAATATCACAATGCATATTTTAGGATACTATTTAAGGTGTAGTCAGAACACTATTCCTAAATTCTAGATCCATGTGTTCAACCAACTACTGAAAAAATAATTTTTAAATGTGCCTATGCTGAACATGTACATGATTTTTTCCATGTCACTATTCCCTGAACAATACAACAGCTATTTGCTTAGCATTTATATTACTTTGGCCACAAGGGACAATTCTATTAATATTAGCAGTAAAATGCATTAAGCATAAATATATACATTAAAAATAATGATAAAAGCCTGAAAAACGGTTACTCAAGTCCAAGAAATATCTCACTGCCAACTCCCCAAAGCCTCTAACATTACTTATATATTAAAGTCTTAGAAAAACTCCACCTTAAGAAACTTAATTTTAGAAAAAAGACTTAATTTTTTTTAACTAAGGTAGGCATGCTCATGGAATACAATATATAAAATTACCTAGGACACTAGGTAATTAATGCATTGTAAGTTTTATATAACATGAGATGATTTATTTAAAATGTATAAAGTATTCAATGTATTCATGGTAGGGTCTTCTTCAGATTAATGTTATTTTATGAAGATGTGGCTTTTTATGAAAGAGTAGAGAAACACAACCAATGTGTTTTAAACTACAAGTACGTCTATATAAAAAGTGCTGCAGTGTATATTGATCAGCATAAAAGAACATGAGTTATATTTATGTAATCAGGTAGCATTTTTCTGGAAAAATAAATTTTAGGTAAGTAACTCTAGGGAATAAATAAACTAGTAATGAGAGAGCAATAATGTTTTCCCATTATACATATTAATAATTCTGCATCCAAGATCCTTAATTATTATTAACTAAATTACAAGAAATTGAATGCTTATTATTAAAGGTATAAATATTTGATCAAAAATCTTCATACATATTAATGATTTCTTATTTAAAGTATTACAGCAAAATATCAAATTGCAATGATTATTTCGTGGTGATTAAGGCAAATTATTAAATTGAATGATTCAGTTTTTATTACAGAAATTATATTACACAAGGAAAAGAAACATAAGACAAATGGGTACTACAAAATATGAAATGAAAGTGCACACTACTCTAAAAATAAAAAATTTGGTTAAAAAATAGAATAGTTTAACAGACCATAAAATTTGGATTTAAGAACTTCAAGAAAGATTTATAGTAATGTAATGTGCATTATTCACATATGAAATCAAAAGAACAATGTACTATTAGAAATCATAGTTAAATTATTCTTTTTATAAAATAATTCCTGTGGACTAAAAATTTTGTAGCGATAATTCTTATTTACAGTGTATATTTTTCAAATTTTACTAACCATTGAAAGAAACATCTCACAGATTTGTCTTGTTTTTTAATAAATATCAATGCTTATAATAATGCTAACATCACAGTTACCATTTCTTGAGCAATTGTTGTACTGTAGACATTAAACTACTGTAGGTATCCACTTTTCAAACTGTGTGTGTGCACACAAGTATTTCTCTTTCAGAGTAACCTATGCGTAGCAACACTATTTTCCTCATATTAATTTTGGGTTTTTGTTGTTTTGTTCTCAGACAGGGTCTTGCTTTGTAGTCCAGGCTGGTCTTAAATTCACTGTATAACTCAGGCTGGCCTCAAACTGACAGCAATCCTCCTGTCTTGGCCTCCTGAGTGCTAGAATTATATGTATACACAACCGTGCCTGGTTTCGGTGATGCTGGGGAATCAAACTCAGAACCCTGCACTTGCTAGGCTAGCACTCCAACTGTTGTACTGTTTGTCTAGCCCCTATTATCCTCAGGTTAAACAGGATAAAATGAGTGTCTAACAAAGTTATGTAACATGTCCAAATAAAACAAATGAAACATGGAAAAAACAGTTCATGCTGGGGTTGTCTGGGTCCGCAGTTCATCAGCACCACATATAGAATCACTATGTGCTGTGTGTGGTTATCTACGGAGAATAAAGCAAAGCTGGATATTTATAGAAGTACCGAAATCTCTGTGCTGATAACCTGTACTTTTGTTTTTAAGCAGCTGTTACCTTTGTGTCAATATCTTTCTAATAGGGATTATTTTAAGGAACTGAGGGAGACAATTAAATCTTTAGTGGAACGCCACCTGTTAGACCACTCTCTTGAAAGAGTCATGCGTAATTGTACCTTCATGTTTCTACATAGGTACCCTTCAGGTCTCTACTAGATTAATTTTGGAATCTCATTTATATGAGTCAAATTCTTCATGAACTACTAAACAACTTCTTTCAAGTTGGTTTTCAAGACAATATTTCCTTTTATTTAGAGAAAGGTTTAAAAGGAAAGTAGGTTCCTTATGAGGTCCTAGAGCTCAACACATTTATCTGTTACTTATTGAGAAGTAGTAAGACCAGCCCCCAGTATCCACAGCACTTCCCAAGGAATTGACCCAAAAACCTTCTGTTAATTGATGTGTGGTTTTAGAGACATTAGATATGATTTCTGAATTACTTTCCATTTTATTTGATGCTTTCTCCTTTAATGTCACTTGCAAATTGCTATTCATTAACTTGGCTATAAAATAAATTCCTGACTATTACTACATATTCACTTTTCTGGAAAGATATAAACGTAATGTCTACCACATACCCACAAAGCTCCCACTAGAGCCAACTGTAACTGTTACAGTGAGTCCTTGTACCGCTAATAGATTATGTGGTTGGTTTATTACTTGCATGTCTTCATCATGCATCCTTCCTGTAGAATTTGGCATGCACAATTTCCTTTGCAAGGTGCACGCTCAACTACGTGGATGCTTTTACATCCTTATTCACTCTTATCCCTTTACAGTTCCTCAAACCATGAATCCTATCACCAATAATGACTTCTTTTTCAAACCCAGTGGCTTAAAATCAACTTTGTTTGTGTTAGAGTACTCTTTTTTAACTTGAATAATATGGAGATCTCTTTAAAGAAGAAAAATCATATATCTTTTTCCTAGACAACTATTTTTAGGACCCTGTAGCTTATATGTACTCAGAATATAAAGTCAGATTTAATTATACCTTATACCTGTAGCTCTTATAAAATTATAAGCCAAAAGAAGGACACAAATTACATGAAATAAAATTAAAATTTTAGTCAGCACATTTCATTCACTCTGGACTGCTACTCTTGCTACAATCAAAGTGTCCATGACACAAGTTCAGGATGCCCACATTTTCTGTGCCCTATGATAGTAGCGTTTCAAATAACTTTTGTAAGGTGTACCCTTCTCCTCATTCTCTCTCTCTCTCTCTCTCTCTCTCTCTCTCTCTCCCTCTCCCTCTCTCTCTCTCTCTCTCCCTCCCTCCCTCTCTCTCTCCCTCCCTCTCTGTCCCTTCTCTCCCTCTCTCCCTTCTCTCCCTCTCTCCCTCCCTCCCTTCCTCCCTGTGTCTCTCTCTGAACTGAAGTTGGAGGTGAGGCCCATCACACTGAGCTTCAACCTCTGGCCCATTTTCCTTTTTTATTTACATTTTAATTTACTGTTTTTTTAAATTATTTTATATCCATGGATTCTAAATTCTATAGCACATCAGGAACATGCGGTTTGGAGGATCAATGATTATGTCAATTCTGGTCTCTTTTTTCTTCTTCTTTACCCTTGCCCTGTGCTTCTCTGCCCCCAACTCTGAGAGCTTCACCCCTTTCCTAGCAGTCCCTGGCCCCTCATTTTACCCTGTCTCTCATGTTGGGGCCTTTCTAGGCCATTATTTTTGTGAATTTCATAAGAGGGAGACCAGTCTACAGTCAGTCTTTATTGCTTTGCCCATTTCATTGAGCATTATTGACTCAAGAAGGCTCCATTTTCTTTCAGATTCTTCATATCTGTCTTTTTATGGCTGCTTAGTATTCCATTGTGTGTACGTAGCACATCTTCATCCATTCCTCTACTGATGGGCAAGTAGGTTGTTTCCAGGATTTAGTTATTACGAATTGTGCTGCTTAAGTATTTCATGTAAAGATTGTCTCCTATTTCTTGGGTAGTCACTTCATGCTTCTCACTAAGTCACTAACTGCCCAGGAAAGGTTGAAATTTGTGATGCTTCTGCCTCAGGCTCCCAGAGTGCTGGGATGACAGGCCTGCACCACTGGGTTTGGCCTGTACAAGTGTGCTTCTACGTATGTGCTTACCCTTGGCCCCAAAGCATCAGTAGTGCAGTAAGCCCCAGGAAGGTAGCACCAATGTAATAGTAGTGATAGTGTCAGTCTTACTTTTTTATTGCCACAAATTCTACCCTTTCTTTTCCTCAGTGTATCATCCAGCTTTGTTTCCAGTTGCTCTGCTTAGAAGTATTCAATTTCGTATTCTCAAGCTAGTATTTTAAATCCAACTATAGGTGGTTCCTGAATTAGAATTTTTTCCAAAATTATTACTTTTAATATTATGTGCTTGCAATGCATAATTAAATTCAACTTGGAAAATTGGTGCATATAAATTTCATATCTTTTTAATTAATTATATTTATTTATTTTTCAGCTCTGGGGATTGAGCCCCAGCCCTCACACTGAGCTAAATCCACAGCCCATGTTTTTTTGTTTGTTTGTTTTTTTGAAACAGGGTCTCACTAGCTCACTCAGTTGTTCAGGCGGGGCTCAAATCTGTGAACCTGCTTCCTCCCCTCCCAGAGTGCTGGGATTGCAGGTCTGCACCGCCAGGCCTGGCTCCGTACCTCATCTTGATCAATTTACTTTGCTTTCCTCTGCCTGCCTCGTCTCTTCCCTTTTCCTTAGATTCCCCTCCCCATCTCCATGAAGTAAATTATGTATATTTTTTACTTTATCATGGAATACACAGAGCATCAGCCGCCACAGGCATGTGATCGCCAGGGTGAACAGCCCACATTCCACAGAGAGCTGGGGCTGAGTTATTATGTTCAATGGCAAAGTGCTTTACATGTACTTGCAATTTGTCTTATGTATAGTCTACCGTGAGTTTATTGGGCCAGAAGCCCAATACTGAGGATCACGTGTGTATAATGTAGAATATATGATCTTGCAGTGCCGTTTCTCTGCCTGGCTGTGGAGCCTCTCCTGCTGTGGCTAATCACTTGCCTGGTGCGTTTATCTCCTTGTCAGACCATGCACACCCTCTCTTGTTTCGTTCTCCCACCCTCTTGTCACCTTTCTTTCCTGTACATACCTGTATCCCCTATTCAAGCACCGAACATACAACACACAAAGACAACCAGACACATTGCTATTTAATTTTTTTCCTTTTCTTTCTTCACGCTGTAGCTTTTTACATCTGGCTAACCCACTGCAGCAGTAGCATGAGATAGAGTTGTCCAGGCTCCGAAAGCCTACACCCAAACTAATAGATCCTTGAATTAAAAACTTGCATTTCACTTATAAAGAATACTACATACTTTTCTCTAATTATTCTAGAGGTGCTGAGCTGCCCGAGCTGGATTGTATAGTCATAAATTACTTTAACTTTACATAGCTGTTTGCATGACAAAGAATATAAAGTAAGAAAGCAGGTGTCACTTACTTGTCAAGAACATGAACTTAGGAGTGTGAAGGACCCTGGTACAAATTCTCCCTCCACCACACAATAGCATCGCAAGCCTCGGTGGCCACCTGAAACTCTCTCGTGTTTTCCCATTGACAACGTTGATTTGTTAGGAAGAGTTGTTAGGAAACTGAAGGAGATTGCTGGGCTGAAGTCATCCACATTTATGAAAGAAAGCACTGGCATCATTTTTATCATTGACTTCTTGAGATGTTAGCTGATGCTTTATGAATGAGTCTTAATTTCCTTCTTATGTACCTGAAAATTCTCAGAAGCCTCTAAGTTAGTACAATAGCAGCCACAGTGGCAGGCTTGGAATGTCTAATTCCCAGCATAATATTTGAGGAAAAGGAACCAAAAGCCATGGGAACTGTGGAGGGACAGAGATATCGATATACATGCCTCTTAATGCTCCGCCCCCTCCCATCCTCCGGAGCAAGCCTGCTCAGGACCGTGCTGGACTCTGCATCCCCATAATGGGTAAGGCCCAGGGGTGATACAGTGAGTCTGTTAGGGATGGGTGCCAGGGGAGAGAATCTGTCTCACTGTGTGGGAGCTGGAGAGTGTCGTTGTTAGTCCAGTTGTTCTGCACAGAGTCGCGGCTCTGCACCCCGGCAGACTGCTAATGAGATCTTGTTCCTCCTCGGAGGCCTCAGCTATTCATCTGAAAAACGAAGAGTCTGGACCAGATGCTCTCTGAGGGTCTCTTCTAACTCCAACAATCTTAGTTGTAGAAAAGCTTCAAGCAATGTAGAGGGTGTCTAAACAGAAAAGTAGGGGAAAAAATACCCCTATCCAAACCCTGTGTCTTCATGCTTACTCAATTGAACAGAATGGTTGATACGGAATGTGATTTCTGACTGATGTTCAACAAAGTGCAAACCAAATGACACAGATAGGAAACTGTGGTGCTCTTAGAATTCTCCTGCTTCTACTAGTACGAAAATGTTGAAATACTTTTCATTTTAATGGGAGAAGTTAACTCTAAGCAGTTACCACGACTGGCTCCGGATATTTTGTGTTCTTCCTGATAGCCATCTGTTGAAGCCATTTCAAGAATTATTGCAGAGCATTGTAGCAAGTGCTAGAAATGACGCTGTGCCGCACGGCCTGGTTTTGTGCTTCCACACAGTTACAGAAGTTGCACTGTAACTACAATGTAGTATAGTGAGAAAACAAGGAAGATGGACTGTGAGATAAAAGTATGGCCTCCTTCGTGTTACATTCTATAGTATGAGGCAGATTCTCCAAGATGTTCATAGCCCTTAACTGATCTTCTATAGATGATCTTTCATTCTTTTCTTTTTGTCTTTCTTTTCTCTAGGCTATTTTTCCTAGACCACTGCATTTCTATCCTAAGTCTTCCCTCCCCTCCAGTTCCTTACCTTCCAGTCCACCTCCACATCCCCAAAGAGTTTATCCCCAAAGTTCAGCCCCAGTCAAGTCACTTCCCACTACAGAGTGATGTTAATATCTAATAGAAATCAGGCACCTCTGTCATAATCAAGATCAATCAACGTTTTTACCTTCTTACTCATGACCCTTAGACTATAGTGTGTTTGAACAACTCAAAATTCTTTGTATGTGACTTTACCTTTCTTCTTTTCAATGCCCTTGCTCACACTGTTCTTTTCTTCTCTTGGATTAATTATATCCCTCTGCCAACTGTACCACCTTCACACACCTTTCAGGCACCATCTGTTTTCCCCGCATTTCCTGAAGATGCCTGTGAGTGCTCAAGGCAGAGTACTCAACACCTCTTTCCTCTGGGCCAGCACTTGGTTTTCATGGCTTCGTCATTGACTTTGATTATAGTTCCTTTTAATTATTTTACTTTTTTATTCCTTTTAATTTTAATGAGGTTCTAAAACATCTTTTATGGTCAATAAATATTGTTTCTAGAATTAAAACCGTCCTCTCCGGTCACATTGCCAGGCTTGAGCCTGAGCTTGTAATAAAAGCTTTAGCTGCTGTGTTTCCCCTTGCTCTTCTTACTGAAGTCGCTCTTGCTGGAACCTAGACTTGGAAGAGAGAAGAACATAACTCATCAGCCTTTCTCAAACTTACTTTTATAAAATACCAGTTTGTAGATCTTTAAGTTATCAAACAAACAAAAAGTTGGAGAGGGAATTTAGTTTGGGATGTAGTCGTGCTCCAAGGCAGCTCACAGAAAAGTTTCTCCCTGACTAATCCAACTGCACAGCTCACATGCCTTGCTATCCAGGTTTACACACTGACTATTTTTCTCAAGGCTTTTATTATTTTTTTTTTTTAATGAAAGTTGCATTTATTTGTTTGTTTGGTTTTTTTTGTCGGCCTTTTTGGATAGAATTTAAGCAGTATGAGAGCATGAGATTTATCTTTTTTATTTCCTTATCACTCAAAGCTTAGTCCAATGAATGAATTCAATATTTCTTGACAAATGGTACATTAGAAGTCTGCTTTGGGTTTTTTAACTGAGGATTTCCCCAGCTTATTTAATTATTATGTCTTGGGAAATAGGATCTCTGTGCAGTTGTGCTCTGTTCTTAGAAGTGTTGATGGGTGCAGATCAAAGAGGAGAAATGATTCATCAAGTTTCTTCTTCAAATGACTAAATTACACCAGAACAATATTTTTAAGAAGGAAGGTATTTACTTTGTATGAGGTAGCAAGGAAATAAGGATATAAATGCCTTGCCAGTAGAAAACTAAAGGACAACTATTAAGGCCATTTGTTACTTCAGCAATTTGGGAATCCACTTGTAGGTTTTCCTCAGGAAAAAATAATGTGGCATATAAAATCGAATGCCAGATAATTTAAAGTCATTAGTGGCTGTTAAAAATTAAGGTGACAGCAGAATAATTCGTTCTAGAATAGTAATGGTTAAACTGTTTAAATCAATTGTACACCATTCAGACAGTAGAATACTATGCGGGCACTAAAAGTACTCTGGACCACTCTATCTTCCTATAAAACTGAGAATATGTTGCAAAAATTTCTCTTTGTTTCCCAAAGTGGAAAATGATAAATTTCCAGTTGGATTGCTACATCTGCCCCCATTCTGATCCTACAGGCTTTTGTCCTCAATCGCATGGTCAAATGAATCAGGTCATGTGCTCATGTATGCTCTGACTTACGAAGGACTGATTGGTAAACAGTGAAAGCCTATATTATAGCCAATCTTCAATTCGTAAATATCTTTCTGAAAATGTGAAAAAGTATGGCCAGTTACCCCTTATCCTTGTTTATTCTCTCATATTTACCCTTTCTTGTGTGCCTCCAGCACACGGATGTCTCATATCCTAAGCCGATTCCACAGATCTTATTGGACTTTGCAGACACTGTGCCTTTTTTTTTCTTCCTTTTGCTGTCAATGCTCTACAGTATTTAAAAAGAGTGGAGCCTCCCCCGCCCCCACTCGTGACCAGCTGCTTCTAAATGCCTGACTCTGAAATTCTGCCCAAAGCAAAGGCTACAAGCCACATATTCAAGTTCAGTGACCTCTATTTACTGTGTAATGTTCTTGCTCCCACTAGGGCACTTGTCACATTGGTCAGACCCTCTCTCTGTAATCTCTGTCCCCTCTGTCCCATCCCCTTCCCCCTGTCTTCCTCACCAGCCTTACAAGAGGCAGCACTGCCCAGGGTTTTGCCCCCAGCTCTCTTCTCCATCCATCCTGTGCTCCCTGCAAGGGTGAGTTCCTCTCATTAGCCCACTTAGTGCTTGAAGCTTTCAGCTCCAGGCAGCAGAAATGTGGTGCAGATCCTGCTTGAGCCTGCTTTCTCCTTATACCTGTGCACCTTGACTAAAATAATTCATTAAACTTAGCATGTGTACATAAAATGCTTTTCACCTTGAAATATGAAATTGCTTTCCTTTTTTTCTGTCCCTGACTTCCTCCCATATGAATTCTTCACATACAGTGATTCTCAGGGCTTTGCATCCTCTGTATTTCAGGTGACTTCTGTTTTAGAAACTATAATTCTCTCACCTTTCTCTTTCAGTCCCAGCTCAAGCTCTCATTGTTTTTCGCCTCGACTGTAGTGTAATAATAGCCTCCTAATTGGTCTCCACGCCTCTGGTTTATTTCATCCCTGTCACGGTCCTGGCGCAAGGAAACCTACTTATTGCTGCCAGGTGCTGTCCTGTGGCACAAAGCTAATCACAGCACTCTGCCGTTCACAACTCCTCTGTGTTTGCCCACCTCCACATGGAATAGAGAGGGCTCGCGTCTTTTTTGTCACTAGTGCAAACATTGGCGACATAGCTGCACCTCTTCTTAAAACACAATAGTTGAATTTTATCGAAAATATATGCTTATTTTAGAAATTGAATAGATGACCAGCAAAAAAGGAAAATGTGCTCATAGTGAATTTTCCTACCTTTATGGGTTGCTCTGTATTATTACTAAAGCAGCTCTGAGTCCTTCCTCAGTACCTGTGCAACTTTCTGGTTTCCCTGCCTTTCCGTGTTATTAATACCTCCCCCTGAACCCGGCCAGTTCCTAGTCATTGAAACTCTATTCAGCCTTCCTGATCCAACACAGAAGTCTCTTTCTCTAAGTCTCCCATGATCTCTGAGTCTCTGTCCAGAGATTAATGGTGTTGTACACAGGGTACTTTGAGCTCTGGCCTGGAAGTTATTCTTCCAGGTGTATTTTATATTTTATATTCTGCCTTTCTCATTTTTGTGATACTGTTGTTGCTTTCATTGTAACCAAAACCTAAGCTTCAGAATTCTCAAATGCACCTTACTCTCAGCAGCAGGATTTTCATGTGGCAGGTGCTCCTCAGGGGATTTTTATGGGAAGCAATTGGGATAGAACATGGGCTGCTTTGCTCTGCACCCAAATGGAAATGTTAGGAGTAAAGTATAGGAGGGGAGCAAGAGTAAGAGGCATGAAAACAGGTGGCTGGCATGAGCTTGGTGACAGTGGCCTCCACTGGCTGGAGAATGGTTGGGTGAGATGTAAAGCGTGCTGAAGAATCAAGGCATCCAGAGCACAGGGGTCATTTCTCCTGATGGAAAGGCCAGGAGGAGCTGATGTGGGTTACTACCAGAATAAGTAGGGCACAGGTTGTATCTTAGCATTGTTGCTTTAACACATCTATTAGACTTCCAATTAGAGATCCAATATATGTGTCTGTAATTCAGAGAAAAGGTCTAAACTAGACGCATGACACTAAAGTCATGGCATTCCTTGAATTGGGAAAACAGCAGTATGGCAAAGTAAAGGGTATTGGCATACAACCTTGCCACACCGGTGTTAGAGAAAAAGAGGCACACCTGAGCATCTACACGCTTGGTCCAGGTGCAAATGTCTGAGCAAGAATCAAGGGGAGGAAAGTGGATTGGCATCTTTTTTAACATGTTTATTCATTTTTTACTGGGAGCCTTTCCATAATTCTCACAATCTTGTGGGATACGTGTTGACATTCTTGAAGCGATTGAGAGATAATACATTTAGATAAGAGGAAACTGAGTTGATTTCCGCTTGTGCCTAAATATTTATTCGACATCTGCTACATCTCCCAAGCTACTTTCAGACTGACGTGAGCTCTAATGTAGTGTATACATGGACTTTAGTTTTATTAATGTGGGAGCTTATGAGCAGCTGGGAGCAAGGCAGCTGCTCTCTGTGTTCCCTGCTTTAGCAGACAGGCAGATGTTGACGTATGTAAATCATTGTTCTGGGCTTATCCGGAATGAAAACACACACCTTAGACATTTGTACTTTGATTTCCTCTTAACAGGAGATTCAAAAGTTATCCCAAACTCTGCGGAATTATAGACAAGAGCCAGTGGTTCACATTTCTAAATACTTTTAGCAGCAAACACACAGAATGTTTCGGTGACTAGCCTCATGTCTTTGTCGTCACTGGTACTCCAAGGCATGTAGAACTAAGACATGGTTTTTGGTTACTTTACAAAGCAAAACATAATTATATAGCAACTAGAAAATGAGTTCTTGATATATATCTGTATCTCTGTGCCTTTGCAAAAATTCTTAATCCATCTATTAAGATATGTAAGATATAGTGTATTTTTTTAGTTTTGCTTCTTTATAAAAAATAGTTAAAGAAGCTCCATTCCAGATTCTAGAGGAAGGCTGGAGAAAGGAGGGTCTCTATGATGCTCTGCTCTGCTCCTGCTGCAGGTCTTAGGAGGCACTGTGGTTCTGACTCTGGCTGCTCAACTACCAGTCCTGTTTTGCCTGTTCCCTATTCCCCAAACTCCTGTAACCTCAAACCTTCACACTAAATTACACTCCCAGCTCTTTTATTTTTATTCTGTGACAGGTTCTTACTAAGTCACTAAATGGCCCAGGCTGGACTCATATTTGCTATCCTCCTGCCTGCGCCTGCCAGAGTGCCAGGATTACAGACCTGCAGCACCATGTGCCTGGCCAAGCCTCTTCATTTCACTGCATTTAAGTTAAATTAAGTTGCAGGAATCTTGGGCGACGTTGGCCTGAGGGCAAGGCAAGGCCTCCCTCCCTACCTCTGGCAGCCCCAGCCCCACTGTGGTGGCCCTCCCCTGCCCCCACTTAGAGAATGCAGGAAGCTTTTTCCCTCCAGCACAGCCTTTGTCCTCTCCCAGTCACTGCTGTCTCTATTTATCTGTTTCTGTGTCTCTGTCTCTTCTGTTCTTCCTACCTCCTGCTCTTCTCTCCCTCCTTCCTTTCTCCCACCCTTTTCCCTCTCCACTCTGTATTATCCCTTCCTAATGGACAGTTGAAATTTTTCTGTTTCAAAAGAAGGATAAACCTATTTGGCTCAGGCAGCCCCTGTGTTCAGTGCTGCCAGAATTCCACAGTACAAGCTTTAGATTACAGCCTCAAAGAATACCAGAAAGAATAGACACTAAACAGCAAACCACAAATGCGTGGATCAAAATGGATTTTACCACATTGCTCACACACATTTAAAAATAACAATGATATTGCATATTTGTCTTTTATTAGTCAAAAGTAACCTTAAATCTTGCAGTCATTTTGTCATCTCTCTCTCTCTCTCGTTCTCTCTTTGTCTTTGAACAGCAATGCTTTCAGATTACATGTTAGCTCACTCTCAGATCTGTTCTTCAGTCGTACCTCTGGATGTACTTTTCTTTCTCTTCACAGCAATGTTTAGACAGCATCTGAAAATGTCACCACTGGCTTCCTCTAATGAGAAGATATTCCTATATTTTCTGGACTTTATAAAACCAGGAGCGGAGAATGAGAAAATGTAAGAGCTGATAGGAGGAAAGTCATCTAGTTAAACACATTTTACTTTTGTTCTTTCAATTATCAAAATCGAAGGTCAAAGTAGCACAGATGAGCAAGGACAACTTTAGAGCCCCAACGATGTCAACATGCTTTGCGTTCTTTGAATTTTCTCTCCCCAACTGTTCACTGAGTACTGTCACCTATTCCATTAATAGAAGAAACATGCGTCTCTGGAGGACTGCGCTGTGGTTTTAATAGGATCAAAGAATCACAGGAAGGTAGGGATGAAAGTAATTTTAGAGGTCACTGAATCTAATCTTACAACTGGCAAGAAACATCACCTGCCTCTCTCTGAACAGAAGCAGCAAGCCTATGCCTGAGGGATGCCAGACTTCTTGTAATGGGCTAGTGCCATAGGCAGTAAAGAAGTTACCCCAGCACTCTGGGAGGCTGAGGCAGAAGGATCGCAAATTCAACTGCTACCTGGGCAACTTCGAAATGTAGTAACAGCCTGTCTCATCAGAAAAACTTAAACAACAGCCTAGGATATAGCTCAGAGCAAAAGCTCTGGGTTTACTCTCCAGTGCTCCCCTCCACCCCAAAAAAGAATTTACCAACAGTCAAGGAATATAAATAGCTCAAGTGGTTGTCTTCAAGTGACCTTGTACTCTGTTTATCTTACAAAGTTTAGTTATGTCAGTAATCATTTTAAAGAAGCCAGTTTTTTTTTGTGAGCCACTACTAGGGTCCTCACAGAAGGCCCTCAGGCTCGAGATGGACCACTAGGAAGAAATATGTGTGTTTATATCAAAGACGTGTTTACATTTAACTTTGACAGGTAGCTTTTCCTGCATGGCAGCCAGGTAGATACTGGTTTAGAGTCGTCTGATGGAGCAAGAGGCTAGGTTCACTACACCTGGAGGTGAACTCATTTTCTACCCGTTTGTCTTCCACAAAGGATCCCAATCATAACATGAAAGGTAAAAGTCTTCATCTGCTGCTTGGTCGTGTTTTGAAGCCTTTTCGAGCCCATGAAAACACCAAACTGATGTTTGATTGTGTATAAGGAATGAAGAAAATGCCCGGAAGGCAGTTGTCACAGAGCAGAATGCATGGAAATTTCTCGGCCTCATACCTTCCTTGCTCTCCAAGGGAGCCATCATTATGCTGCCTTCTTGAGACTGCACTTTCTGAATGTATCTTAGTTACTTTTTCATTGCTATGACTCAATACCTGACATCCACAACTCAGGGAGGAAAGATTTATTGTAGTTTACATTTTCAAAATGTCATAATCCATTAGCAGGTGGGTGGCTGGAAAATGATAGAATCACGTGGTGGGGCTGGAGCCGGTGTTTCATGCTTTGGGAAGACAGAGATCCTCATAGCATGGTGGAGCAGAGAGAGACTGGGAGAAAGGGCAAAATCAACACAATGCCCCGCCTGGCAAACTTTCTCTGATTTTTCTCTGCCATTTTATCCCATCTTCTGCCACAGAGCTGGCTAAAAGCCTCGAATAGCAGCCAAGTAACAGTTTGCACATCAGTTTGCCTTGAGATTTCCTCTACCAGAGCAAGCAGTCCACCACCCTTAATCTTAGTTTCAATCAAAGTCTCAGGACAAGGACAAAATGATGACAAACTTTCTGCCAGAGCACAGGACATGTAGTTTTTAGGCCACTTGCCTATACAGTCCTCTTTCCCTTCTGAAACTTCTTGAGCCTGGCCTTTCCAGTCCACACTTCTATCAGCGTTTTGGTCTTCTGAACTCCTACCAGAATCTCCCATCAAGCTCTGCTCAGAGCACTCCAAGGCTTCTCCAGACAGCATCCTCAAACCTTTCCAAATTCCTCCCGCAAACCAATTTGAAGGCTTCCAAACCACAGAGTCATGACCAACGACCCCACTTCTCTGGTACCAATTTCTGTCTTAGTTACTTTTTCATCGTAGTCATACTCAGTGGTGTTGATACGCTGAAGTCTACTGCACACTTTCCACCAAGGTTATACAAGGAAGTTGTACAAATAACTTTTGTAATGGTACATTGACAATATGAATTATGAAAGTTCAAAATAATTCTCTTTTTGCTCAAAAAATCTGTTTTCTAGAGAATCTATTAGGAAACACCAGCCTACTGTAGAGCAAATCAGATTTAGTCATATACACTTACTTAAATAGCTATTTGAAATAATTATGAGGTGCTATTTGTCTAATTGTAGCCACTGGCAAAAAATGTATAAGTATTTTAAAGGACTGTGTGGTAGAAAGGGGTTTTGGCTAAGGAGTTTGTGTGGAAGCTTCCTTTGCAGGACCGCTTTCATAAAATACCAACAAGTTTTCTGCCTAAAATGTAGAGGAGCTAATAGATGTTAAACCACCACACGGCCATCAGCAGTAGATGGTCTGAATTCTGATTGCAATTGTGAATACTATGATTACTGATGAAATACACCATAAAGAAAAACTTTGCTTTCAATTTATATCAGTATATTTCAAATTGACCATAATGCTAATTGCTTTTAAATAAGCTTGTGAAATCCCTTTTTTAATACTGCACATACTCTGGCAATTTAAATATTTTATTTTCTGAAATGTGATTCAAAAATATGAATCTCTTTTCAAATCAGGAGCCCATAGGAGATAGATGTGACTCGAAGTGACATTAACAGAAGACAATATAATTTATGTGCTGCACTAACAGAAAGGTGCTGAGTTGGTTTTGTTTAACTAATATTATGGCTGGCAAGGATGACCATGTCAGGTGTTTTTATTCATTTTACACAAAATCATTTCAGTAGATAATTCTTACAACTTTAAATACACTGTATAGGTATAATATCGGCAGAGAGGTGTTTCAATGTGCCAGACACATCCGTTTGTTTTGCTACATCCTGTATTTTATTTATTCCATCCTTATTTCATTTTCCAAAGATGTCTTTATCAGATTATTTTTATGGGCTAATTCATATTTTTAGTTTTATTCACGGTGCCTTATTTACTGTCACCATTTTACGTTTATTTGCTTTTCTTCTTTGAACATTCAGATCCAACCTGCCAGAATATCATCTCTGTTTCTTTCTTCTTGCACAAAAAGCAAAGGAATCTCCTGTGTTAAACACCTTTGTCAGTGTAATGCGGTGAAAAGCAGATGCTGTAGGAGATACACATGGGGCTCTTTAGCATTAAACGCTTCATCTGAAACAGCTGTATTATATAAGTCTCTGTAGCATTTTACAGTATTTAAGGTTGAATTTCCTCACTGCGTGAATGCTATACTATTTTCTTTTCTCTCCTGACTCCTCCCTGTTCAACAGCAGACAAACCCAGGGAGCCCTGACGGAATCCGATGACCCTGAGACAGGCTGTCTAACTGATAACAAGCCGACTTCTCGACACTTCTATCCTGTCGCCTTGCTGCTTGTCAGCTCACACCTGCTAGTTGTGTGGCTTATTTTAAGTCTCGCGTTACTATTAGCCAAATACCAATGAGTTTGACATTGTGTTCCTTTCTTTTCTACAAAGGACAGTGGACTTAAATTATGCGGTCAATGCTGTAATATTTCTACGTTTTCTGATTCCACAGAATTTAAAAAGAAATTTGAAATTTGAAATGTGGATTTTTTTGTTTGTTTGCTTTTCCTAAAATCATGAAAAGTTCTATGCATTGAGTTCTTTAGTTCATGGAAACACCTTTTCCCACTGTTAACTAGCTCAAGAAGAATTTTTAAATCACCATCTTTGGACTAAGACACCTGAATCCTGAGAGCTTGAAGTTCTGAGCCTCCTCTTCTGCTTCCCATTAAATGTACTATATACTTTAAGATTGAATTTGCACAACACAATGAAACATGAGCTAAGTCCTAAGGATATGGGAGGCTACAGACTTTACTTCCACTGTGCTAACCACATAGTTGTCATCTGCAAGTAGAAACTTGTGTTTGTTGTTCGTTTTTAACCTGTTTATTATTTCATTTGTTTGCCGCATTAACCCTTTTCTGTCGAGTAACTTTATGGAGAGAATGACTATTTATGTTTTGTAATTAAATTAACCTGTTTGTAACTATGGTTTGGGTTGATTTGACTTTCAGCACACTTTTCTATTCTTTTTAACGAAGTCTCGTCTGTGTGTGTTGATGAGCCAGTTTCAGCCCCTGTGACCTTTGGACTGTGGGTGGACAAGCCCTCCTCCTTTGCAATGCTGAGACTTGGACCAGGCTGTTCCGGAAGCCATTTTTCCTCTTTGTTGCACAGCTAAAATAATGGACTAAAATTAGAAATGAAACTTTAAAAATCTATAGGGCCAGACTTTAAATTAAATGCCTTATTCCTAGAACCTACATCCTTAGGGCTACATATAGATTTTAATGTGTTTTAAAGAGACTATGAAATTAATTTGTGGAAAAGTTATTTAAAAGGCAGATATATTTATGAAGCAAAAGTGAAACTGTATCGTGGAGCAAATTATATTGAAAGAGTTTATTAAACCTTAAATATCTGTTAAGAACAAAGAGACTTTAATCATCCCTTTCCGAAGGCAATAACGGTATTGGGCCTGGCCTAGGATTTAGTTTTGTAAGATGTATCATCACTTGTGAAAAAAAAATGTAGAGTTGGATCTTTGTTATTTTTACTTGGACTGTTGCTGCAACTCTGCATTGAACAAATAAAGCATATTTAGTTATCCTGTGTTTCATGAAGTTGTGCTTCTTCCCCTTTCACCAGAGAAGGATGCCGCATAGAGAATGTGTTGAAGAATATCAAATGCAGGAAGTATGCCTTCAACATGCTACAGCTGATGGCTTTCCCCAAGTACTACAGACCTCCAGAGGGGACTTACGGAAAAGCTGACACCTAACTTACCGCCATGCAAATAAACAGGAACACAAATACCTGGCAGTCGGATAAGCGCCACCTTGGTCTTTTCTCCATATTTTTATCGTTATAAGCTGGGCGAGGGGAAGTGCTCATGGCTATTTGCCCAAATCAAAGAATTCCTTGAATAGCTCTCAGCATACCACTCTGAAGGGAGCCCATTTAAACATCTTTATAAGTTTCCATTTTTTGTAGTTCTTTAAATTCCTTTCTACCGAAACTTAACTGGTTTAAGTGTTGTTCATGGAATAGTAAATGGAAGATGTTTAAATGAAAGATTCACAGAGTGATGGGAGAGGGGTCCTGATGTTATGCTACATCGTGGTCTTGATCACAGATGACCCGAGGGAATGCTTATGGGATTTGTAAAATATTCGTTTAGCAAATTGGAAATAGGTAAAGTTAACTCTTGACCTTGATTTCGGAAGCGATATGTGGTGTGTTTGTAAAGACCTTGTCGTTGAATTCAGGTGTAACTCCTCCTCCTAAACAGGTATGTGAGCAGTATTGACACAAATGTGAGCTTATCTTTCAAAGCCACAATGGCTTCTCAAAACTCTGACTTGTATGACTTACCTGTGGAAGTAGCAACAAAGAAATTTTAATGACCAGTAGACGAAGCATCTTGAGGAATAGTAATTGCAAAGGAAATGAAAGATGAATAGTCTGTGGATGCCCAAAATAAAAATCCCCTTCTCTTGAATTTTATGTAATTAAGTTCATGAATAATCAGGGAAGTATTTATAGGTGGCTTCTGGCAGTCACCTTGGTTAAAGATTGCAGTCTGGCACAGGTTAGTATGTGTGAATAAACCTTTAATACATGTGCAAGTATAACTAAAAATAAACTATTAATAATACAATAATTTTCTGTTAACCTGAATTTCTTATTTTCCCTTACCCAGAGAAATAATGCAACTTTTAAGTTTTCTAAAATTCCAAATTAGTAGTTTATTTAGAGATCATTTTGCTTAATACCACCATTCCCAAAATGAATGACTTAAGCCTTGTCACTTAGACAACTTGCAGAATTATGCTTACAGTTCTCTGATACCTTCTCATTCTCCTCACCTTCCTAGCCTATGGTCTGTTCCTCTCATAATCACTATGTTAAGTATGCATGAATATATAGCATTTTTTCCTTGTTGGTTTAAAAATAAATTAGAATGTATCACTGGGATTAAAGTTTTGAATACGAAAGTCTGAACAAATGAAAACAATTCTCTTCAAATGTTAGGAATTTATTCTTTCTCTCTTTTCATTAATGAAGCATGCCATCCAGGGTATAAATCCTTGGAAATGCTGGAGGCTTATTGCGTAGATATCTTTTATCTGTGGCTACGTGTAATCAACACAATATTGTGAGATTTTCCATAGCAAAGATGATCATTCTTCCCTAAGATGCCTATTGAAATAAGACTTAAAGACATCTCTAGCCCCTGTTGAGTTTTTCAAATTACTATCAATTTAAGATAGCCTTTGGGGTCTCTCATGCTAGAATTATTAATGGATTGCCTAGCTAATGACTGTATATCATTGAAGCCGTTACCAAACTGTTTACAACCTTATAAGTGAAAATTTGCTATGTATCTTGGACCTATTCATGAAAAAAAAAATTTGGGTGTTCTTTATTCTACCTCATTCTTCATTTCACTGATTAAATATAATCTTTGAAATGTTTGATTTTTTTCAAAATGGTAGGATTTGTGCTTATTTTCATTATCTTTTTGAATTTAATATAAAAAGGTTAGGATAACAGAGGTCTCCTTGAGTAGCTGTGAATCTTCATGTAACATATCAAATGGTAGCTCGAGGTCCAAGAGTCTATAAGAGTCCAGGATTTATCAGCCTGTATACTTTTATAAATAATAATTTTTGTTTGTATTTTTAAAAATGAAACCTCAAGTCAAATACAGAAAAAAATATTTGCTAGCTAGAGGTCAATAACAGCAGGATTTTTTTTATTTTCAGAAGACATTTTGTAGATTTCTTTTTTAATAAATACATAGAAATCTCAAATCATAGCTTACTGCATTGTAGACGCATATGGATTTTCACCTGCCATTAGCCTACTCATCAGCATTTTCTTACAGTTAGTTTACCTTTGTACATATTTCTAAAGTGGCTTTCACCATGAAAATTTATGTCTCAGAAACATTATTGCTCCTTTCCTAAGACATGTCAAACTATCCTTGGACAACTGCATTATTTCTTATTACCAAGGCTGTTTGAATCAAATGTTAAAGAAAAAAGTATTCTAAAATCTCCTTGTACAAATACAGCCACAGTCAGGCTTTTCTCTCTATGTTTTTATTTAATAGACATATTAGCAGCACTATTTGAGAAGATCATATTGAGCCAAAAACATGAACCAAGAAGTTAACATTTCTTACATTTTAGACATTATCTAGGGATTTGGTTGTTTAAAAATATGTTTTCTTCCCACCGTCATCATATGAAGGTTATCAGTTCAGGATTGGCCAAACTGAGCTCTAGGAAAAAAATATTTAAAGACAAGAAAATATGCAAATCTGGTTATGGTTGAAGAAGCAACAGAAGGATGAGAGTGTACAAGTGCACCCCCAGTCATTAAGCCTGTGTGTTTGAAATATTTGATTGAAGCCAACCCATGTTAGGACGTCTCCATTATTTAATTTTCTTGTGGGTTTTTTTTTTTTGTAAATATCACTTTTAACGTTCATACGAATAATTTCAGGTGCAAATTGTTCAGTGTCATAACCACAGATGTCATTTGGCCCAGGTGATGAATAATACCAAAATGATCCACCATCCACTTAAGACAAATTCTGTGTCCTTAACCTTCAGCTATTTGTAAGACCGATGCCTCTTCTGAAAAACACTGTGAACTTTTAAAAGCTCTCATTGGATGGAAGGTATTTCCCTTTATTCTTTTAAGTATGATATATTGCATAAAATATGAGTCAAATCAGAAAAGAAAGAATCCTGATTTACACAGTCTTGCTTTTCTTCTGAAGGAAATCAAACCCATCCCTGTTTAAAGGGCGGACGTTGATTGTGACGTTTTCAGGAATTCTGTTAGCTGTTTGCTGCACATAACCATAAAACATTAAATCATGAGACACAATGGATATATTTTATTAAAGGTACATGTAAGAAAGCTTAGCACTTCCTAATTGTTTTACTAATTTTTCTACTTATCTATACTCTTGTGTTTAAGTCTATTTCTGTTGATCATGTTTCATTATTTGTGCTACATCATGTGCTATTGTCAATCTCTTTCCGTTTCCGCATTCAGAAATATCACATTGGTAGCTTGAAATTGGCAACCATGAGAATGTTTACATCATAAAATTGGCAAATGCTGCAAACTAATGTGTGCAGTTCTTGGAAAGCCAGTTATTAAGCATTTCCCAGCATAGAGCTGATTGTCACTATCCCCTTTTCTCCCTCAAAACAATATATTAGTGAAATCAAGATGAAATTATTAAAATGATTTTAAGTGTAACCAGTCATTTTAAGACGCATATTTTTTTAGGGGTTTAATCTTCTGTAAGTACTCTTATCAGGCCATAGAGCACATTTGGTCCGTACATTGTTGTCATAATGAAGTTATTGTACTATGGAAATGAGCTTAAAAACCTCTTAGTGATGGCTGGTGGAAGGAATCTTAACACTGCAGTCTTTATGCATCTAGTACCTCAGGAAAGATTAGCTTATGTAGGGTACCATTGAAAAGTGTCTCGGTATCAATTTTAAGGTGATAATTTTGGCATTTGGTACATATTGGAAAAATGGTAGCATATTACTATGTCCAGATTTTAGTAAATTTAGCTCAACTGAAACCCAAACTGTGAGATTAAACAAATTACCCTCTGGTGGGATGCTAAAGTACCACATATGTTGTCGGTGTTTGATTTCCAAGCAAGATGGTGTTATCGTTTTAGCTTAATATAC
Source organism: Ctenodactylus gundi (assembly GCA_004027205.1). Lineage (NCBI taxonomy): Eukaryota > Metazoa > Chordata > Mammalia > Rodentia > Ctenodactylidae > Ctenodactylus > Ctenodactylus gundi. Next base: position 46,404 of record PVKB01002283.1, read on the forward strand.
AGGGAACATTTTGTAATCTTTTAAGGAATAAATTAACTTTCAGCACAGATTTAAGAACCCGGTCTAAGAAAAACTGGGATCAGCAGTTATGGAGGGAAGAAATATACTGAGCACAAAGCCTTGCTGAAAGCTGGAAGCTTTACAAATTATGTACTACTGAAAAGAATAATTTGCCAAGAATTTGGGGAACTGATTTGACAATTTTAGCATAAATTGACATTCATGGAGCCCAGCTGCAATCTGTATAAGCTGTATTTCCCCCATATTTATGCTTATAGCTTTATAAATACCCAATATATATCATCTTTTGTTTCTTTGGCAGTTTGAAGGTATATCTTCCCACTCAGGGAGATACTACTTATGTCAAAATTTGCTTTAAAATAGGAAAATAAAATAAATATTTTAAATAAAATATAGCAGGCCAATTAGATACAGAGTTTAGGGATGCACATTTATATTTTTCTTTCTCTAAATACACACATTTATTACTCTATGAATTTGATTTCTAAGCAGGTAAGGGAAAGCCTAAAACATTCCTGATTTAAAAGAAATCATGTGTTGCTATTAGTAACAAGAATGAAAAAAAATTATAAAATAATATTATCCCCTAAAGGTATATGCAATCAGGCTTCCTGAGCTTGAATTGTTATCCAAGTATGTGTACTTTGAATTTTAAATTAGAAATGAAAAACAAGCTCACAAGTAAGTGCAGTACTCAAACTGAATATCAAGGGAAAGAAGATGTACTACAACTGATGTTCCCTGATAAACTCTACATAGTAGTTTGCATACTAGTAAAATGTATCTTTTAATGTGCACAGTTATTTAAGAAGAAAACTTTCCTGTATTATATTCATAATAGGAATGCATTGATAATATTCCTAAAATTATCTAAATTATTCCTAACATAAAGAACATAATCCAAGCACGAAAATTTAATGATTCGATGTTGGGGTGTCATTTACTTGTGGGCATTAGTGATTCATGTTTTCCCAAGATTGCTATATTGTCTGTACAATTTTAATCTTTGTGATGCTTTTGTATCACTCTCAACATTAAGAAATATTTTATATTAAAGAAATTGTACACTTCCCAAAGACAGAGTACATACAACTATGTAGACATTCACTTTGCTGCACACATATGATCATTTGTGCAATCACTTCTTGTGCAAATATTTTATTAGTTCATGTAACCTAACATTGAAGTTTCAGATTCTTGTGGTACTTATCTGAAAGGTTAGTATTTGTCTTCTTTTCATGTTAAAATATAGATTCTAGATAAGCCAATAATGTGTATTTCCATGAAACAAGTCACAGTTAGATTAGATCATTTTATGTTGGTTTGCCGGAATATTATTTTTGTTTTATTGTTCTGTGTAAACCATATTCACCATGTGTATATTTTCGTTTAAATAAATATGATTTTATTTTTTATGTTTCTGTCTCTTCATATTATGCTTCTGTCATTTTCATCAATGTGGTTTAAACATTAAAATATCACAACATGTCAAATAAATTTTCAGGCAGAATAGGCTGATATTGTGCTAAACCAAAGTTGAAGTTCAAACTGTACTTTGATACATGGTTAGCCTTGCGTTCACTAACAGAGTTAGTGAGCACTTTCTGATGGTTCTGTGGAGATGAGTTCAACCGCAAGCATCCAAGAGAGCTAAGAATAAGCTAACAACCCTTCAACACTGAGCAAATTATTGAACTTGGTTGTAAATTAGTATGTAGATTCACTTGAACACACTAAGCCCATTTTTCCTTATAGACTGGATGTTATCACTTTGATGTGTTATATCGGTTGATAGTAGAAGCCACGTTCCAGGGAGTTTTAATTAGATCTTATTGCAAAGAGATTAATCAAATGAGTTCCCTTTGCATTTGTAAAGAATACATTTTTGCCACCTGGAGAACTTCAGACACATATGTCCTCTGATAGCAGAAAACACTTTTATAATGCCTTTGTCAATGAGTGTTTTTATTAGCCTTTTAGATTTTAGCCAAAAGAATTCCATTGTGAAAGAGTATATAGTGAAATACAGCAAATGCTGCCCCGTGAGCAGCCAGAGAGGTAGCCTGAAAAAGTACTCTGTTGTCCTAAGTAGCCCTGCAAAAAGGCTTTGAATGCTACAAGGGGATGAAATTCTCAGACCGGGAAACAATAAGGGTTTTTCTGGAGACATATTCTAGTTTTAACAGAGAGATTATAATTGGAGCTTGTCAAGGCAGCATCTCCTCTCTGCTAGAATAGCTACCTGTGCGTAGGCCTATGGCTCTGTTCACTGCCCATAGAGAATAAGAAGCCCTGATTTCTCTCTTGTGATTTCAATGAATAAGGATGGCTTAGAAACAAATCTTTCAATCATTGTTAACACAAAGGAGAAAAAGATGAGAAGACAGCATGTTTGAGTGGAGCACAAGGACTATGATACTGACCTGTGCTAACCTCTTGAAAGCTACACACTGTCTTCTAATCTATATGACTTTTCCAGCAGAAACTTAGTTTCAGTATTAAATAAGAATGGTGGAAGTCATGACCTGCGTTTTAATTAGCATGATGGCTTCTGTATTCTCACACCGTTAGCTAGAACTCACCACTCTATGATAGCTCACTTCTGACTTAGAGTGTGATGGATACTTCTTAATACTTGGTTTCCTTTCCAAACACTGTGCTGTCACCTTCTTCCTTTATTCCCATTTCTTGCCTTCCCAATTTTCCCTAAAGTCTAGATTATTTTTTGATTAGTTGTCATGGCCTCCCGCAGGTCTCAAACTATTCTTCCTAAGGGGAATTTCCAGCACAGGGTTAAGGAACTCGGGCCTTGAATCATTATGCTTGCATATAAAACCTCAATTTCCCTAATTAGATGTGAACATAGGTCAAGTTACTTCAGGATTCCATTTAGTTGCAATCCTATCTCTATTACTATTTCTTTTTCTTGATGGAAAGTTAACTGAGAGTATAGCCCTTTGTCTAATGCCCATGGTGCAAAGACCAACTAGGTCGTACCCAGCATCAAGTCTCATGATATTATATGCCCCTGCCAACACAGTGCAAGACCAAAGACTGCACTTTTTTCCTCAATACATTTCTCATGAGACTTCAAGATACTATATAGGTTGTGGTAATGAGATTCCACCATGGTTGGAGCTATGGCGGAAAGAGCAGGAGGCCAATCACCTTTACTGTGTCACTACCACTCGTGGACACGTCGTAGTAGGGTATAAGCAGCAGGTGAAATCCCATACCTGTCGCCAGCCTGTCAGCTTGCTGTGACTTCAGAAGTAGTGAAGCAGCGTATTCCTGACCTCTCAATGGCCATAGTAATTCCTCGTAAGAGGATAAGAGGTGTTTGAAGCCATAAAGACCTACTTACAATATCAAAGTTCCTTTAGTCCCTGTTTGTAATTTTGAGACTTTATCACCTCATAATTACTGCCTCCTCTTTCCATTGTCAAAGCAATTTTCCTTTTAGCATCTTTCATTGCTCCAGAACTACAGTTTCATCCAAACTAAGAGAAATCGCACCGAATTCTAAGATTCGGCCTCACCTTCCTTATAAAGGTGACTTTTCCATCCCCTGCCGTTCTGTCCTCCACGCATCCATAGTAGGAAGAGGGTATGTTCCTTACAAGCATGTGTGTGGGCACATAAACAAGCACGCGCACAACCTTTCTCTTCTAGGTTGTCTTGGAAGCTACTTTCCCAAAGTATTTTCAAAACTTGCTTAAGGTGAAATTCCTATACCCTTCATCTCGAATCTATTTTTCCATATCATGTTAAGTGGAATCACTTTCCTATGTTCTATTTCTTGTGTATCACATCTTGCATAATTCATTCACTTATTTATTCCTTTGCTTATTTTTATTTAGTAGACACTTTTAGGCATCTGTGTACTTGACATTGGGTTAGACCTGGGGTATCCAGTAGTAGGTAAGAGCTATTCATTGAGCTTATAGTCCATTGAACCGAGGAAAGCAGGCAAACCACAGTAACTAAATGACAACTATTCATTATCATGTGGGACCTGAAGTAATGTGTGAATTTTGATAGAAATGTGGTGTTATTTTAAATAGGGTGATCAGAACTGATCTCTCAGAGGAGATGAAATTTAGACTGAGCTATGAAGGAAGTCTCCAGCCTATGAAAAAGAGGCACACAGTGAGACACTGCAGGAGACCAGTGTGTGGATTTCATAGTAGGTGACGGGGAAAAATAAGACGTTAAAGTTACCAAAAGTATTTTTGACCATGAGAAGGTATTTGGGATCTACTTTGTGTATAAAAGAAAGCAGGGACATAGTTCCAAACAGAGTTCTAAGTGACCCACTTAATATTTACACACTGTCTTTCTAGGTGCTATGCAGATAATACATTTAAGGAATCAAAATGGAATGTAGTGAAGCAATAGGCTAGACAATTCAATACAGTGAAAGGCCCAGGATACGAGGATATAGCTCAGTGGTACAGTTATTACCTGGCATATGCAAGGGCCTGGTTCAGTTCCAATTCCAAAACAAATACCACACACACACACACACACACACACACACACACACGCACACGTGCACGACCAAAAAAAAAATGGCATTGACTTGGACTGGAGAGAAACAGTGAAAATGAAGAGAGGTGGAAAGATTGATGTAACACCTGACCAGGAAGCTTCTCGTGTCTTATTGATGGATGGGAGCTGGGCTGAGAGGAGGCAGGTAATTAAGTGAGGTTTCCTTTTCTGACAGGAATGACTGAAAGGGAACAGTGACAGGCAAAAGCAGGAAGCCAGATGCGTTTGGCAAAGAAACCAGATGTTTGGCTTTGAACCTGGTATTCAGCTGCCTCTGAGTCATGCCGCCCAGCAAAAATTCAAGCCCGTTTCTCAATATGAGTCTTGACTTTAGAGCAGAGTCTAAATTGAAAGTGTAAGAACGTAAGCTATCTGCATATGTAAATTATTAAAAATCATTTAAAATATTAGGACCTAGTAGAAAATGACAAAAAAAACTTAAGCAAAAGCGTGATTTTTTCCCCATTTTATGGTTATGTATAAGCACAACATTTAAGGTTTGCAATGAAATTGAGCATTTTGTGCACATACCTATCTTGTCAAGGTGACAAGGACTTTCCCACTCTCCTTTTGTCCCTCCCCCTACCCATCCCACCCTCCCTCCCCACCCTACCAGAAGGGTGATTTTTGAGCCATAACTGAAACAGAGCAGGAGTTGAGCTGTAAGCACATCCACTGCTGGATGTTTCGATGAGGTTGTCAGTTCACCTGTCTGCAATGTCTGTCTTTACCTCCGCCTCTCTTTAACTCTGTGCCTGTGACTCTTTTTTCTCTTTTTCTCTATCTCTCCATCTGTGCACACCAGTGCATATGTGTGTGTGTATAACATCATATGTTTTGTCTGAACTTTCCTCTGTCTTAATGTCATTATCAGAAAGTCTGCCTATTCCAAGAGTATGTGGCAGTTTCCACTTACATCTCAGATGAAGAAAAGAGATTTTTCTCTTTTCTAGAAATCATATCAATCCCCGGGTAGACTCTGCCCCTCTCTACAGCCTAGGAGAGGACTTGGGGAAGGCCACCTCGGGCCGCCTATCCACCTTGTGGCAGATGCAGTGGGCTCTTTGGATGACAGCTCTACTCCATCTTGTGTCATTGTGAGGAGCACTTTCCAAAGGCAAATGACGCAGGGAAACAGACATGCACTGTGTCTGGAAAGGGAGGGGATCAGCAGTCCCCAGGAGCTCCCACATGAAAGTGGATTATAGAAACAGCAGCCAGCTTTTGATAAGGATACTTCATCTTTAGCTGCATTTTCTTTAGATTTATATCTAAAGTCACTAGTAAGATGAAAATGAAAAGGAATTTCACTGAAAAAAAATGTAAGCTAGGAAAAAAACAATGCCACAGTGAGAGGCGGGAGGTCTAATGGTATCTTATCTTGCTGTTAAGAGTGAGTCACTGCACTCTTATTTTTCATTTTCCAACATGCAGCCTGAAGATGGGGTAACTCTGTAGGAACACACGGTGGACCCACTTGAATTCAAGGATTTTCGGAAACAAGCATTGCCTCTAACCTATGTTTTAATTTTAGAAGTCCTTGACCCATTCCCAGAGAGAAGTATGAGTTTGAATTTGTTTTCAAAGACAAAAGGAAACTACAATGATGAGATCCTTTTACTTCATTTGTGGTTTGCAGTTCGGAAGATCCGCTAAGGTAGTACTTGTTCCCTCTTGCGATGTGTTACCCACTGTCGTTTACTCAGTGGCCTGCCTGATTGTTGAATTTGGGAAGAGGAGGAGCACAGGCATAGCTTAGCCACTGAATTCTTTTTTCTGATATTTACCTACCTACAGGGATGACAGTCTTTTACAAAACTGGATCAAAGAGATGCTTCCCAACTCGTTTGATAAGGCCAACACTAGACAGATAATCAAAACCAGACATTATAGGGACAAAACTGCACCACCCGCTAGCATTTGTGCTGAGATGTAACTTCTCCACAAAATTCCAGCAGATTATACTCAATAGGCAGCACTTACTACAGGAATAATATGATTCCCTGTTTTAAAATAGATCCACATAATCTAGCTCTTTAACAAACTAAAAAAGGAAAACTATAAAACCGTCTACACAGTAGTGTAAAAGTGGTTCTCATGGAGTTCAAAATTCAGTTTAGAATACATAGGAAAGTGAAGAATAAAAGAGAAGTTCTCAACTAATAAAGGGATATTTCTGCAAAATCTACAGTGAACATTGTTACTTAGTAGGAAATATTGAATTCATTTCTCCTGAGATCAGGAACAAGAAAAAACTTTATTTCTACCACTTCTTCTTGACATTGCACTGAAGGTTCTAAGAGATTAATAATTCAAAAATAAATGGCAAATAGATTTAAAACTATTTGTAGATAATATAATCAACTATAGAAAATGTAGCAAAATATATGTATAACTAAAAGTATTACATGAGTTTGAAGACCAATATATGTACAAAGCTTAGTTGTATTTTAATTTTTCCAGCAATAAATTGGAATGCAAAGTATCACTTACAAACATAATACTGGGAGGATAGTGTTTTAAATTGAAGGATTTATTTTCCAGGTATGTGAAAAGTGCTCCATTGAAGCAGAACCTTCCTGGAAAGGGAGCAAGGACAGAAAGGAAATACCACCTGCATAGATATGCAGATGCCAGCCAGAGGAACAATGGTAGCTCCCTTTCACATAGTAGGATTCCCCTCCTCAGGCACCTGACTACTCCACTCTAACCATTATTCAGCTGTGACCTGAGTCAGATGACCTAGTCAGGTCCCTGGTGCAACTTTGGCCTCATCTGGCCCCTATCTATGCCCTAATTATTTTGTAAGTTTAAAAACTGGTTTTGAAAACAAATAGTTGCTATTTACTTACCTGAAATAGATGAAGGTGATGTAAGATTTTTAATTCCACCCTTTTCCTCAGAGCTAGCTTTGAATAAACTCGTTTTTCCTATTTACCAGAATAAATGGCTTCTTGATTTGATCTGCAAGGAGTAGCTGAACCTGGCTGGGCAGTAAGAAAGGTATAAAGGTAAGTAAATAAGAAAAGGATGAGATAAAGCCAAAATACCATTTACAAAAATATGTTTAACAAATGGTGCTGGAATATTTGGGTATTCATTTACAAATAATAAATTCTCACCAGTACCTTAAACCTTATGGACTGCTCATCACTCAAAATGTAAATATAAATTATAAAACTATAAAAAATGATAAAATAAAACGTGGAGTAAAATATTTTCACTTTTGGATAAACAAAGTGTTCTTAGCCTCAAAAACACATTTGTAGATTTATATCTGTAAGTGTCAGTATCTCCAAATAACAAGAACCAACAACTTCCTAATTAAAAATAGCATAAGCAAAATATTTTAATAGACCAATTACCAAAGAAGCTATTTAGATGGCAAAAGTATGCATGAAGAAATATTCATATTGTTAATCATTGGAGGAATGCAAATGAAAACCACAATTATACTTTTATAAAGCCGCTTTTAAAAAGAGGAAATTAATATTAACCTTATATATACTTCCCTCCAAAATAGACACGAATGAATTACTTTTCAGTGTATTTAGGAGATGAAAGTTTCAGTCATAATGCTTGAGAAAGTAAGAAAGGAAGATCATTGATCAGTGATACTTATTAACATAAATACAAATGTCCTACAAGCAACATTGGCAACTAGATTAATTGAATACAAAGACAAACTCACAACTTAAGTTTACTCCACAAATGCAAATTTTGTGTAATATTTCAGGTTTCAATCAATATTAAAGACATTTTAAAGAGCAAAGTGTGAAATCATATGATCATAATAGATGTGCAAAAGTAACTGTTAGAATTCAACATCCATTCTTGATAAAAATTCAGAGCGAACTAGATGGGAGCATCTTTTATTGAACAAAGAGTGTCTTGACAACTTATAGCTTATCAAACACTAAAATATTCAAAGCAGTGACCTAAAAAGAAATTTTCTCTGAAGTTTCATTTTAATAGAGTAGTAGAAGTTATCATCAATAACATAAGGAAAGTGCATTCAATGAAATAAAAGTGTCATGTGATATTTTAAAAATATTTATTTTTGAGACAAGATGTTGCTCTGTCATCCAAGATGGTACTGAACTCACTTTGTAGTCCAGGCTAGCCTTGAACTCACAGCAGTGAATTCAGCCTCAACCACATGAGTATGGTACGCACTGTCCTGCTCGGCTTACATGGTGGGAAGGAATCAAATCCAGGGCCTTGCACTCGCTTGGCGAGCACTCTCCTCTCTGCGCTATTCCTCCAGCCCTTAAAGTGTTTAAAATTAGTGATCAAATATTGAAATTAGGAAATGAATGTAGTCATTGAATGTAAAGAAGTGTAGAAAAAGTAATTCTATTGCATGTAGTTGCATATGAAAAAAATTAAAACACAATTGAAAATGTGCACTGTGTGCAAGCATAAAAATTCAAACACAACAGAAATATGCCAATTTTTGCATTGATCTACAGATTTATTATAACCCCAAAATCTGCATGTATTTTGTTGAAAATTGACAACTTGATTTAGAATTTTTATGAATGTGCAAAAGGCTCTTTCTTAGTTATGTTTCTCTTTTTTGTGACTTAATACCACAACGTAAGGGAGGAGAGATTTATTTTAGCTCACAGTTTCAGAAGACATCAGTCCCTTCGTGGGTGGCTGGCAATGGTGGAAACACGTGGCAGGAAGGGTTTAGCAGAGAACAGCTGCTCAGGATGTGACAGGAAGCCAGGTTAAGGAGGAAGCGCAGAGATAGCATGTGCCTTCCAGGCTCTTGTCTTGGCAATCTGCCCCTACTGGGGCAAACCTCGGTGTCCTGCCCCTTCCTCAGTAAGCCTCAGTTACCAGCCTCTTCCAGGCCACATGCCCAGTATCGGACCACATGCCCGTAATCTGTAACGTACTGCATGCCTCTTATCTAACACATTCCTCTGTCCCACCCTCCTGGCCAGGAAGAAAGGAAGGAAGGAAGGAAGGAAGGAAGGAAGGAAGGAAGGAAGGAAGGAAGGAAGGAAGGAAGGAAAAGAAGAAAGAACTTGAGACTGAACTGTTTAGAGTAATAACAGGGTCAGAAGAGCACATCAGGCTTTTGGGGGCCACTCTTAATCTTTGCCTAGAAAGAAACTGGCACAAGAGACAGTTGCGGAGAGGAAAAAAAAGACCACTAACCTCCGGAATGGCTTGGGTGTAGTGGGATCACCTCCGAGGGTAGAGAGCCCCACTTTCAGGGAAGAGAAGTCAGGACATGTGGAGAGCTTTGCTGAGGGGCTGAGGGATGCACAAGACACCTCAAAGGTCATTGGGCTGTTAGGTCCTCTCTCACTGCCTCCTCCCAGCACAGAAATCAGAAGAATTTTGGCTCCCTCCACACACTCTCATTCCTGTTCAAAGAAACCTCTTGGCTAGGCCTTCAAAGTGAAGTCTCTCAAAAAAAATTTTTTTGCAACAAACATAAACTAATAGAGTGCTACCTTTAAAGTATTTGACTAACATTAAAATAAATCTTCCAATTCCCTCAGCACAGTAAAAGAGAAGTCTATATATGAGCCCAAAATATTTGTTTTGATAGCATAAACTGACTCTCTAACCAAAAGAAACTCACAAACATTTTTCAGAAATAAAAATAAAAAAGTTTGTTGCAAATAAATAAATAAATAAAACAAAATCCCTCAGAAACAGGAACAAGGAAAGAAGACAAGGCAACAGGACACCCACAGAGATGCCAAGACCCGGCATCTAATATAATGGGCCTTGAAATAGCAGACATCCCAGGGAAAGAAGTCAAAGCACAAACGAACAAGACAGATATCCAGTTCAAACAAGAAATGCAAGCAATGATCAGTGGGCTTAAAGAGGAACTTACTAAGCAAATAGTTGTCATAATGGATACAAAACTTACTGAGTATGAAGAAGCCACAAATAACAAATTGGCTGAGGTAAAAAAGGAAATGGAAGATATAAAGGAACATTTAAGCAGAAAAGTGGAAATTTTGAAAAGAAATCTAATTGAAATTCAGGGTATGAAAAATATATTTGAAAGCAGAGGAAGTCAACTCATCATCATGAGCACAGAATTTCAAACCTTGAAGAGAAGCTGAAGAGACAAATGATATAATTAGGCATGACTCCAAAAATTAGAAATGAGCAAAGTAGCTGGATACAACAGCAGATGGATGATTCAAGGAAAACCAATCTCAGCATTCTGTTTGTGGGAGAAAGATTTACTTAAATCATGCAAGAAAAATTTCCAAATCTAGAAAATGAAATTAATTTTTAGTTACAAGAAGCTCATTGGACACTGAGTAACCTCGCACAGCAAAGACACTTCTGTCTCTTCTTTAAAGTCAAAATGGCCATAAAAGGTAAATATGTCGAATCAGTTCAGCTTATCAAAGCAGCTGCTACAGTGCAACTGAAAAAAAGACTTTTAGGACATTTTCAGAAAGTGGCAAGAGTGATCAGATCAGGGTGCTGGAAACAAGGAAATATTTATTGTAAGGATTTTAAAATTTAAATATTCCCCATATTTTCCAATGATGCCTAATGTATGTGCTTCTAAATCAGTTGTAAATATGCTTATGGAACATTTCTTAATATTCCAGCACAAATACCAGCAGCAGCCATGACAAATGATGTGTGTCTTTGTCTATAACTGTGTGTGTATCATGTCACCAAAGAAAGTCAAGAATAATTAAATAATGTTATAAATAAATATATATAGGAATCTGTCAAAAAAAACTTATGTGAAGTAGCCAAACAAAATGCTAATATATTTCACTTGATTTATAAACCTGGAATCAGTAAGGGAAATGAAATTTTGATGCCAGAAGTTAAAGTATTGTCTACTTTGAGAAGGGGATTCAAACAGGAGCCAAAAGGGTCATGAGGAAAATTTTTGATATGACAGTAATTTTCTGCTGGAACATATTAGTAATAATATATCTAGTATTGGGGGAATTCATCTAATCTCTCTCTCTCTCTTTCTTTCTCTCTCTCTCTCTCTCTCTCTCTCTCTCTCTCTCTCTCTCTTCCTCTCTCCCTCTCTTGTCACATTCTGTAGTCCAAACTTGTCTTCAACTCAACATATAGCCTAAGCTGACTTCAAACTCATTGCAATCATCCAGCCTCATCTTCCGGAGTGCTGGAATTACAGGAATGCACCACCATGACAGGCCAATTTTAAATACTAGGTAATCAAGCCCAGTGCCTGTGCATGCAGACAAGCACTTCAACCACTGAACTATTCCTCCAGCTCATCAAATTTTATTTTTATAGTTTGTGCACCTTTCCCAAATTTCATATTTATCTTGAAAGGGAAATTTTAAAAAAATCACTTAACATATTTTCTCAAGTTGGTTCTGAAAGTTACATAAATTATAGCCATCGGTGAAGCATTAGATTTCCAGTCTCAGTGGGACTCACCGCAGAGGTATGATCCTTCCTACGCACAGGTGTTGGCGTTTCTAGTCAGTTATTTTGCAAGGATGAGTCTTCAGCTGAAGCAGGATGAGGGGAATAATAACACAGTGAGAAGGATGGCAGCCATCGTCCAGGCAGTGCGATTTCTTTTTTTGCTTTTTTTTTTTTTTTTGCTTTTTAAAAAGTTTGCAGGCACAACCAGGCTCAATGTCCGTTGGTGGATGGGCAACACGGTCCCCCGAGATGGGGGCAGCAGAGCTTCTCGATTGTGTCTCAGGAAAAGTGTTATCTCAAATTTGACCGAATGATAAGCATTACAAGCATTACAAAATATGTAGAACTTTAAAGAAACAAACTAACAAGACATAAAAAAAATGTAATTGTGAATAACTAAGTAAAATAACCCCCTTTGAGACACCTATATACTCTGAGTCCTTTTAGATAACATAATTTTCATCATATGATCATGGATAAAAGCAAAACTAGGGAGACAGTCAAAAGGCCCAAGGTAGCTAAAGGGAGAGAGTAATGAACAGACAAAGCACCTAAGATTTATGGGGCATTAAAATTAGTCTGTGTAATGCAAGAATGGTTAATCTTGTGAGCATGCATTTACCAAAACCTTCATTACATATAAGACCAAGAGGAACCCCAACTGTAACTGTGCTGCCAGGGTGACAGCATCGCACCAAGAGAGGCTCTTCAGGTGTAACAAATGTGCCATTCTGGAGGGAGATGTGGGCAACAGTGGAGCCTGTGCACGCGGCCAGGTAGCAGCATGTGAGCGATCTCCGCATTACCTCTCACCTCTGCTGCAAACCGAACCTGTTAAATAATAGTCTACTTCAAAGAGACAAAACCTGTAAACCTAAAACAGTATCTCCCATGTTGTCCTGTGTGAGACTAGAAAACAAGTGCCGGCACAATGGTGAGTCACCTTCTCTCAGGGAGAGTAATTCTGTTTCCAATTATGGTGATGCGTCTTTAAAGAAAATTTCAACTAATTGAGATTAACTGGATAGATCGTGTACTACAGATAACCAGTATTAATGGGCATTCTGGTTGATTGAAAATCAATAAGCCTTTTCCCATATTTTGTTTCTTTAAATGTCTTTTGAATTTCTACTTTGGTCTTTGGCAACAGTAAATGTATAATCTGACTTAAGACATGAGAGTATCTTATTTATTCAAATCTAGTGAAGCCACTGACGATTGTGTACAACTTCCGGGTCTTTGAAAGAATCACATCCGCCCTAGTGAGAGCCCAGAATGCAGCTGCTGATGAAGCCCCAGCTCCACCCACATGTGGAGGACTGAGGCTAGGCAGAAACTGAGCAGGCCAGGAATTGACGAGATCTTAAATTCTCCTGGATTTTTACCTGCTAAGAAGAAGATTATATGAATTTGCTCTCAAAAGCTACTTTAGATTTTGAAATTTTAACACTATAATTTGCAGATAAAGTTTTAAAATCTCCCCTAGGACTTAGCAATTTTATACTGCCGTATATTCTTGTCATGGGGCCTTTAATATACAGTTTTGGACGAAGTGGTTGGATGTAATCGGTTCGGGAAACCAAACTGAGAGTAGAATACACGGTCTTGGAATTATGGTCATCGTGTTCGGATTCATTTAAGGAACTTTTGTTAGCAATACGAAGATCACTGTAATAATGGAAAGAACTTCTAGTTGGAGAAGCAGCTTCAGGAAGCTGAAAATAACAGCAGAAAAATGGCTGAGGTCCTCCTGCTGGCTGACCATAAGTTTCTGGGTTAAAATAAATATCGTTGTGAGGGGAGGAGGGTGTCTCTATTCTTCTGTAGATCTAGAAATACATTCTTTAGAACATTTTCCTGACTTATCTCGAGGCCTTCATTACAGAATAATAAATAGGAGTAATGAATTTAAGAAGGATATAGTGTATATGCTTCTTTTCATCTGTATTTTGGAAATTTTCCTGTGTAGAAGATACGGTCTTACTCAGTCCCACCTGTGAATCCAACTAGCTGCCCAAGGTGGTGGCTGTACCTGAAGACCTGAGGTTTTCCAGAAACTGAGTGGTTTGGATTGTCTAAATATTAGCTTACTGTAAAGAAGGTTGTCACCACATCCCTAAGTCACATTCTCTTAACTACATAAAGATGATGTTGACTTCTAGTTTTAGGTCAGTGACAAAAAGCGGGCAGTAATTTTGTTCTTATCCTTATAACTGAGGTGAAACTACATGAACTGAAAATTAATAACTTTTGTTTCACTTGTGATATGACTGAGTTTCCATTCAGATCAATATCACTGATGTGCATAGAAAAAGAAAAGACATTAAACAACTGAACTCAAGACAACTGGTATGACTTGGATCAGAAATGTTTGCTTTAGACTACGTGTTAAAGGGTGAGTGGCACTGTTGTGGAGGGAGGAGTGGAACCATTAGAAAGTGGGTGCCAGTGGCAGGAAGTGAGATCTCTGGAGACATGACTCTGAGGATATATTGAGAACTCAGTCCTTTCCCTTCTCTGTCCCTCTGCTTAGAAGCCACCATGGAATGAGCACTTGTCACACTGTATGCTCCCCACCATGATTTCAGCCTTGCTAAAGTCCCAATGAGATGAGCCCAAATGATTATGGACTGAAACTTCTGAAAATATTAGGCTAAAATCAGTTGTCCTTTCTTTAAGTTGTTCAATCTCATAGTTTCGTCACTGTGACAGAGAGTTGATCAACATTAGCAGCTTAGGACACTGGTAGACACACAGTGGACAGGAAAAGGAGACGATAAAGAAGAAAAAGCCAATCTCCCATTGAGGGAAAGTTGAAAAAATATGCCATGTTCATCACTAAAATGAGCAGAGAAGCAGAATCACCTTCTAAGACTCAAGGACACACGTAAAACTAACATGCTTCACCACACCACCTTCGAACTCCAGACCTTGGGCCCTACTACCACCAGAGTTTCAAGCCTACAGAGAAAACAAATTAGAATGAGTTTAGAAAGACTGCAAAGGAGAGATTCTTCTGGGGTATACCCCAAAGGTAAGATACAAAGTAAATATCTTAGTGCATTTCTACTTCTAGGCCAAAACACCACATACAAAATAATCTACAAACAGCAAAAATCTATTGTTCATAGTTCTGGAAACTGGGAAGACCATGAGGCATGTGTCGGTAGATCCAATGTCTGAAAAAAGCCTGTTTCTCATTAATAGAGGGGCACTTGCATGGTAGAAGGAACAAATGGCTAAGGATCACTCTCGGACTCCTTCATTGGAATATTAGCCATGCAACAGCACCCAAAATTCCTTATCCCTTTCTAATTCTAACATAGTACCCATTGCTCAACATTTTCCCATTCTCCCTCTCTGAACTCTCCCAGACTCTAGTACTAACCATTCTACCCTCAACTTCTACAAGGTCAGCAGTTTCAAATTCCACAAATGAGTGGAATCATTCAGAACACATCTGTCTGTGTTAAGCTTACTTCATTTAACATAATCATTTTCAGAGTTGTTGGTGTTGTAGCAAATGATACAATTTCATTTTTATGACTAAATAATATTCTTAATATTCTCTTATGGATACATCCTGCATTTTTCTTTATCTGTTCATCAACTGATGGACACATCTCCATTTCTTGTTTATTGGAAGTGCTGCGTAAATGTCCCTTCTCCACGCTGATCACATTTTCTCTAGTTACACACCCAGCAGTGGGACTGCTGGGCCCCACCACAGTTTAACTTTTAGTTTTTTGAGGAGCCTCCATACTGTTCTCCAAAATGATTCTGCTAATGTAGCTTCCCTCCAAGTGTGTTTCCTTTTGCCTCAATGGTCCTTAACACTTACTATCTTTATCTTTTCATAACTAAGTAGCCATTGTTACTGGAGGCCGATGGTATCTCAGTTTGCACTGTGTTTGAGAATTGGTGATAGTGAACATAATTTCATTTACCTGCTAGATATTTGTATGATTTCTATTGAGAAATATCTATTTAGATCTATTTTCATTTTCACTTGTTATGTGCTATTAAGTTTTTGATTTCCTTATATATTGTAATTTAACCCCTCGTCAGATGAAAGCTTTACAAATATTGCCTGTAGCTTGCTTCTCTTCTCTGTTGTTTTCTTTGCCTTCGAAAGCTTTTTATTTTTATTGTGTCTCATTTGTCTGCTTTTGCTTTTATTTCCTGTGCTTCAATGACTTCTAATTAAGAGGAATTGATTGTTAATGTGCAAAGGTTGTGATCCTACTAAGATATAAAATAAAATATATTCTGCAGCAGAGTAGCATTTAATATTATAAGAAGATGGTGGGCTGGAGATATAGCTCAGTGATTAAAACTCTTGCCTAGAGAGCACAAGGTCTGGGGTTTGGTTCCCCAGCACCACATACTAGCTGAGTATGGTGGTTTATGCCTATAGTCCTAGCACTTACAAGGTCGAGGCAGAAGGATTGATGTGAGTTTTAGGACAGACTGGGCTCTATAAAGAGTTCAGAACCAGCCTGGAATACAAAGCAAGTCTGGACTCCAACTTTATCTCAAAAAAAAAATAATTAAACTGCACATCTTTCTAATAAGCATTAAGTATTATACTCCTGCTCCCTTTGAAGTTATTTTCAATATAGAAGTTTTTAATAAATTTTCCTAGTCTCATTTTGTATTTTAAGTCTTGCAAACTTAAAATTAAATTATTTAGTTATTATCTTATTTGAAATGAGAACCCTTGTAGCAGAATTTTGCTGTAGGCTTTTTTTGTTATGAATGTAATTTAAAAATAAACTTATAGAAAATTGAATACCAAAGATAAATATAATACTAATCTGAAATTATTGTCCTATTGTTTATTTCAGTGTCAAAATATTTTGCCTCTTTTTTAGCTTCCCCCTCTTTAAATGGAATCAAAGTAGTCTACCTAAAACACACAGAAAAGGATGGTTTATTTTCCTGAGGTAATATGGTACTTTTAAGGATCTGGAGCCCTTAGATGAAATGCAGCTAGTTTATTACATATCTTTCCTATAGTATTTTTGAGTATTGTGGTCTATTTCAATTTGAGAGCTTAAAATTGTTTGCTGATCTTTCAGTTTTCTTATTAAAATAATTCAAGTGTGGAGCTGGAGGAATGGTTCAGCAGTTAAAGTGCTTGCCTAGGAAGCACCAAGTCAAATGCTAAGTACCCAGGTTCAATTCCCCAGCACCGCATAAGCTGGTTGTGGTGGTGCACACCTGTAATTCCTTCACTCAGGAAGCTGAAACAGGAGTTCAGAGCCAGCCTGGGCCACACAGTGAGTGTGTGTCAACTTATCTTAGTTGTATAATAGAACTAGAAAGAGCCCTCAGATATCTATTACTTTCTAGGAATAAATACTTCTCAAAAGAAAACATCTAAATGACCAAGATATTTATGAAAATTTTTCATCTTTAGTAGTCATCAGTCAAAACTGCAATGAGATAACATCTCATCCTACTTAGATGACAAAAGCTCCCAAGGATGTAGAGAAAATGAAGCTCCCATATGCTATGGGGGAGAACATAAATTAAAGAACAGTGCAGAAGTTGTTCAAAAACTAAAAATCATTCTACCATGGGATCCACCTATCCTACTTCTGGGTTTGTATCTAAAGGACCTGATATCAACCTATCGAGGAAGTCCTGACTGCTCATGATAGTTGCTGTGGTATTCACAACACGTAAGATAGAGAATCAACCCAGATGCCCATCAGTGTATGAATGGATAAAGAAATTGTGGTACGTACGCACAGTGGAGTACTAGTCATCCATAAAACAATGGCATCATATCACTTGTAGCAAAATAGGTGGTATTAGAGGACCTTAACTTAATGACGTAAGGTAGGAACAGAAAGACAGAAGCCCCGTGTTATCTTTGATATGTAGAAGTATTAAAGTCAGCTGAAATATACAATAGTGATTGCTAGATGTGGGCAAGTTGAGAATGGAGAAGAGTAGAAGATTGAATAATAGATGCCCAAATACAGGTAGAAGTAAAAAGTTCTTGAGTTCTTCAGAATATTTGGGGTGAAGGACTACAGGTAAAAGTATCTTATTATGTATTTTATAAGCAACAAATGGAGAAGACTTCAGAATCTGTACGCACAATGTAATAATAAAGAGATGGATATATTAATTACCCAATTTTCCTTAGTTTCTATTGTATTCTTATAAAACACTATACTGTACCTATAAATATGTACAATTATTATGTGTTAATTAAGCTTTTCTTAAATTAATATTTAAGAGGATGGAATATTGCCTAACCTAATTTGATTATGACATGTTGCACACATGTACTGAATTATCCTGAGCCCCATGCATTTACACAATTAAAATGATTTATAAAAGAAAGAGACACTCTATCCTAAATGGTCATAACCCTATTAACAAGATTTCTATTAACTAAGAGTTCTATTTTCCTCTAGGCTAGCATTCTTCTTTCTCTAACTCAGGTCTTAGGTACAATTACTGAATCATTACTATTAAATGGCGCTGACATTTCTATGTGTATTTTGTAGATTTATCATACTGATAATAATTGGGCCTGGCAGACAAGAAATTTGTCAGGGAGAATGATATATTATCTATTAAAATACATATTTTATATTTGCCTGATTGGGAAGGACAAGTGTCTTTTCTCTTTCTGTGAGGTAGAAAGTTCTGGTCATAACTTTCATTTTGCAAAGCAACAATGCAAGCACACAATGTGAGGGCGGGCAGGAGGCGAGCTCACCCCACAAACCCAACACGTCTTCTTCCACATGTTACACTTGCCATGGGCCACATATGCTCAGATACCACAACAGGAGGCTGAAATGCATCATTACAACACATATTAAAATTTCTTTCATAAAAAACATAAATCAGTGTCTTTGTCAGGAAGCTAGGTAAGAAAACTTCTTATGAACTGGTGAAAACTTGGGAATCATTTTAGAAAAATCTACATGCACCAAGTAATCTTTCAATTGATTCAATTTGATTCAACCAGCATTTTATGAGCTTGTACTGTGTTCTAGGCCCTGAGCTGGGCAGCAGGCAGAGAAGGATGCTGGGAAAAGTCCTGAATTTAAATTCTATGGTATAGTGAATAAAACGTCAAGAAAGCTCCAGCTTAATATTGTGTAGAGAGCTTCAGGCTTCACAGGAAGGGCACTTGCCGGTACTGAGTCGGGAGAAAGTTTAAATAAAGAGCTTGCTGGAGAGTATCAGAGCTGGATCCTGGAGTGTGAATGAGGATTTGGAAGGAGAATAGAAAGAGTTGCATCCCATATCATCAGGTAAAGCTTTGGAGTGGAGGGGTTTATTTTTGATGTCTTATATTGGTCGTGAGAACAAAAATTCAGGGAGGTTCAAAGCCAGACAGATTTACTCAATAAAAATGACATGAAATTAAGGTACTTGTTTTACCAAGAAGAATACAACAATTATGATGGCATTATGATTGTCTTGGGGACTCTCCAGGTTGCAGTGTTCTTTAAAGCCTGTCTATTCATATAACAACTTGCACAAGGCCTTAAATTTTAGATAAAAAAGTTGTACTTAGAAAATGAAGATAACCTATTTATATTTATTTATTCATGAGAATTCTTGAAAGGGCAGTGGAAGGAAGACTACTCACTCACACAGTTAAAGAGGTCTGTTTATGTGTATACACCCCCAACGAACACAATTTCATTTGCTTCAAACTTATTAAGTCAGATCAATTTTACAGACATTTGGTCCAGAGCCTAATTCTATTTGCTCTTCCACCTGGTCCATTCCATTTCCCACTGTGCTTCCTGGCAATTTATTTTTAACATTGTATTTGTTTGGTCATCATTAGCAAAGAAAATAACATCTTTGGAGTTGTGTGGTGTAGATGAGCATTCAGACATTTGAGTGAGCAAACAAGCAAATTTGCATACTTGGCTGTCTTGTCACAACCGGCAGGAGAAGTGCACTCTGTTCACAAAGCCTGAGGATGCTTCACTGACGGATAGACATCACGTGTTCACAGAGAGCAAGCTAACTAGAAATAAGGAGGGATCGATATGGAACTTCTCCCTCCCCCAAATCGCTTTTGTGACATACGGAGAATAAACTAATCACTGACCCTCTGGTAGGCACTGGCTCTATGACAGCTACTTTGTTACATGTCACCATGTCTAATTTTCACAACAATTTTAAAAGGAGGCTCAGGGAAATTAAACAGCTTTATCGTTGGTCACACAGCGAGAATTCCACCCAGAGCTTATGATGTTGCCTTATGA
Organism: Ctenodactylus gundi; assembly: GCA_004027205.1. Classification (NCBI taxonomy): domain Eukaryota; kingdom Metazoa; phylum Chordata; class Mammalia; order Rodentia; family Ctenodactylidae; genus Ctenodactylus; species Ctenodactylus gundi. Next base: position 66,650 of record PVKB01002283.1, read on the forward strand.
ATGCACAGTTCAGTTGTTACAGGAGACTGTTTAGGGCCGATGACCATGATGTGGGTGGCTGCATCTACAGGAAATAAAAATCTCTGAGAATCCAAGTTGATGAGCTTCAAAAGAACAGGAGACATTTGTATTTTAAATGAATTTGAATGGAAAATCATGCTACCAGCTTTCTGTAAACACTGAGCATGTTTACGGTAAATATGTTACTAAATGCCTTATGCAATTATCTTACTTGATCCTGAAAATGATTGTTTGGTGTAGATACTGTAATTGTACCGGTAAGAGCATAATATATAAATTTTAGCCTCAAATCTGAGAATCCAGAGCCTGTGTTGATCCAGATTACTCCACATTTGCTCCCAAAATTCCTTACATATTAGGAGTCATGAAGTCATGGGATACTTTGGAGATGAGGGCATCTTTCTCAGACAGCTTCTGCGAGTAGTAAAAGGAAAAGTGGACGGTAGTGTTTCATTTGTTTTGCACTGAGCTCTTTAAACCTGTCCCCTGCACAGGAACTGGGGTTCATTACTGTAGTAATCTGGTTCTGTTGTCATCGTCTTTTGGCCACGGTACACCTCAGGTAGTAGCTGCCTCGAAGAGTGAGCCATTATAGAGACTTGCTAAATGCAAGGAAATTTGTCTGCCCCAAAATAAAGAATATGTCTTAATCTTTTTTCAGATGTTATACAGAGTAGGGTTCTTAGGTAGAAATCTCCTCTCTGAAGATGTAATACACAAGCGCAATGACGCAGTGCTATTCCGCCACACTGGGCTGATCTTCTGAAGCCTCGCAACGGCACAACTGCCCACGGCTGGAGCCCAGCGCCCCATCTCGGGGCCCAGGCTGGTGCGTCAGTCTACCTCTGCTTCCACAACACTTCCGTCTCGTTTTCTTCCAGTCCAAGGAAACAAATGCACAAGAGTTTTTTCAGAACCTAATGGCCTCATTCCTTTTTTGGAAACACAGAGAAACACTCTGAGAATATGAACAAGAAGGTGTGTTTGTTGGTTTTTCTGAAGCACTGTCGACAACCTAGGGGACTTTTAAGGATTGTCTCCCAAGTCTTATGACAGGAAGTTCCGCGTTCACATCTGGGTGGAGCCCTTGTGTTACAAGCAGAGCAGTTTGGGGGCAACTCTGAGATCTGGCTCTGTACTTTATGAAGATGGAAATACCTCCAGGTAGCCTGGTAACCTGCGTGTGGAAATTCCAGTGCAGCCAGAAATCGGTGTTGCAATAACAGATGAGTAGCCTGCCAGATGTCCCACAGCACCTTTCGTAGAACACGAAGGCAGTGATACTGCAGAAAACCAAGAGTCCCACAGGTAATTATAGGGCTGTGTAATTGTATAACCATTGGGCCATCTGTGAGGATCCGATTCTTTCTAATAAATATTAGTCATCTCCAACTCTCAGATGAGCGTCAGGAAGCAAATCACTGGCCCTTGCCTCAAGCGCTCAGGTAAATGCAAAGCTCAGTCTGCATTCTGCCACACGTGAAGAATGCACTGAAATTGCTGGGCAAACACAGGTTCATGTAGGAAGGAGATCCAGGTGGTCAATTCTAGAGTAAGTTACAAAGGGCTCATCCTGGAACCTTCAATCCTTTTCCTAAATCTTTCTGTATATTTTAGCCTTTCAATGGCTCCTCAGTGTCATTCATTTTACCAGAGAAAATGGCTAACATTTGGTCATTTATTTAAAATACCAGTGGCAGAGAGCCATAAAGATAGCTGGAACTTGTCATGACTATGTCTGGAATATTTTTATTGTCATTAATAAATGGAATCTTCCTTTCCTAGTATCCTAGAGTGTAGACTTTTGAGTATAGCATTTGATCACACCTGACATATAGACTCAACATTATTAAAATGAAAATGTTTTTGTACAAAAGAATAGGAAGGATTTAGGAAAAAATTCAGTTTTATATTTAAAATTGCATAGTAGCACAACTAACAATAGCTTAACTGTGGAAGATGTCTAAATACCCATCAATAGACCAACGAACACAGAAAATTGTGGTATATGTACACAATGGAGTACTGCTCTTCTATAAATACATGTAAATTTGAGGCTTTTGTAGGAAAATGGACACAATTTGAGACAATTAGGCTTAGAGAAGTGAGTCAAACTCAGAAGGTTAAATATTGCATGGTTTCTTTAATATGAGAAACCCAGAACAGATATCTTATAGAACCAAATGGGTATGATAGGGGGAGCTGGGTGGGGGAGGGAGGGAGAGGGAGGGACAATAAATGGGGAAGGGACTGTAATGTAGTCATGAGATATATGTGCACAGAATCCTCAAGTTCAATGTAACCATTTGTATATATATATATATACAAAGCAGGGTGTCCAGCTCCAAAGGTCCCACAGTTCTCACATTGTTCTCGGTTCTGGAGGTTGACCATTCAGCCCTGTGTTTGCATAGGGAAGTCAGACAGAAAGGCTGTATTCCAATTGACTATAAAATACTCATTTTCTCAGATTCTTCTTCCTCCCCTTGCCTTAACTGCCTTCTTTCTAAAAATACTGTAATTGTTCATTAGCATTTTGCCTACCAGAACTGTGGCATAATTATAGTAACATCCGAGAGTGCAGGAATTAAGGAGTTCTGGGTTTGTGGTTGCCTCAGTTCTGTTTTGTTCCTTTTCCCTGGGCAAAGAAAATGGAGCACAGGCCTCGTACCCAAAGTTTTTAGGTCCAGTTCCTTCCCTTAATAAATTGATCAATGACACAGGGCTCTACTCTGCAGGATAGAAGAACCACCTCTCAGAGAGCCTTTCTTAAGGACAGTTCTTCAATACTTTTGAAGTGAAAGACAGAAAATAAAATTGCTAGACTATTGATTTACCAGCAGGGTTTAAAAGGCCATATCTAACAGCAACCAGTCTGCTTCAGAAGGCTGTAATAATCTCATGAAGACACTCTGCAGCTAATTTTAAAAACTATTTGTTGTATCTTTGAGGAGGACGCTTGCTGCCTACTGACTTGGATTAGCCTGATGAGGAGTGTGTTGATGTTGGGCCTTTATTTTAAGGACATTTGGAAATTACAGCAACCATTGTGTTAGGACAAAATGGTTACAAATGCCATTGTAGGCATGAATGAAGTAGTTATAATATTCATATTGTAATTTGTAGTTCATAAAAATTATATAACCAAGATATGGCACTGAAAACTCAATTGCAAATATTTTGAATTTTTACAAAGTACAAATGGGCTGATTATATAATTAAATTTGGCAGCAAGATGAAAATGCATTTTTGTGAGTTTATACAAAGGTGATGAAAATAAAGAAAAATAATATTTTTATAGAAGCACTTCTAAACTACATCTAGGAAGCTAAGACAATTTTGGCATTTATAAAATTGTGGTGGTCTTGAAATTACTCCTTACACAATAATTATGCTCTGAAAAAAGGAAGAAAATGGAATTTCTAAATTACTTAGCTGAACCTGTTAGCTCAGAGAAGCATATACTTTGTGGAAAGACCTTAAACATGTTCACCTGGTCCACATTCAAGTTAGCTTTTTACATTTTCTGAATAGCAGTAGTTTCAACATATTTCCTAGCCTCTTTTATAGCAGATGCTAGGCAATACCTTATGTGGTGAGGTAACACAATATCCATGGAAAATAGCACAATGTCATGCAACAGTCCCCAGACTTAGGTATCTAAACACCTGGCGGCGCTCCTGAGCGGCTCCTATCGCTTTAGAGTACATTGCACATTAACTCCCCTAATCTGTAGCATGAGGGAGTTGAGCTAACACACATAATGAAGAAAATCTTCACTTCAGCTTAAACAATTCTGTAATGTCATTATCTTCAAAACCACATTGGTCTAGAAACATTGATGAAGGAACTTCTGTATCTTATCCAGGTTCACGGTGAGTTTACATCAGTCTCTCAACATCTAGGAACTTATTTTATCTTCTATAATTCCTACAAACAACAAATTAAAACTATTTGGGGAGTAATGTTTTTTGTTAACCATCTATTAGTATTACTAAGATTAAAAACATTGCAATACTGGTCTGGTGGCACAGGCTTATAATATCAACACTTTAGGAGGCTGAGGAAGAAGGGTCACAAGTTCCAGTTCAACAACAACAAATTAGCAACTTGATGAGACTGCGCCCCAAATTAGCAAATAAAAAATGAGCCAAGATATTCCTCAGTGTTAAAGTCCTGAGCTCATTCCCTAGTATCAAAAACATTGCAGGAAAACATAAATAAGCATATTGTTTCCTTGTAAGAGTATATTTTCCCCTTTGCAAGCCAGATATTTTCAGAAAAGGATAAAACGTGTAGTTTCTCACATTCCCCAATCACCATTTGCCTAGTTATTTCTTTACCAGCATCTGTTGTATAAAGAAAGCTTCCAAAATGATGGCTGTGTTGTCCCTGTGATATATTCCACATATTTAATTGGCACACATCAACACGCCCAGTTTTATGTGGGCCGGGGAATCCAACTCAGGGCCTTGTGCTTGCTAGGCAAGTGCTTCAACCACTGTGTCATTCCTCCATCTCCTCTGTGTTACTTCTACAACCATTTTGGTAAATTTCCTATGGACTCCCTTCCATTATATCTATTACATTATTTATTTTCAACTCACCATCATACCACCTAGGCTAATGCTGGCATTTTTCTCATGGTGATTCCCAGGTTTCTTTACTGTATCTATACACAGCTAACAATTTTGCAACATTTTAAGTACTTCACCTGTGTTCCAGCCCTATTTAATCAATGCATGGGCGACCAATGAAGAGATTATATCAACTTGAGGCTATCAGGAACCATGACTGTATTAGATTTTAGGAACCCTGCTTAGATTAGGTAGTTGGAAACCAGCCTGGATTAAATCATGAGTAATTTGTGGGCCAGCAACTGAGGGAAGAACACCCATCCAGATGTGGGAGATCCAACTGGGAACTCAAACTGTGTAAAGGGAAGGAAACCATCAGACACTCCAACTCTCGCATGTGCAGGCCGCCATCTTGGACTATCTCTTACGGACTTGTAATCCTTCCAAATAGATTCTTTTTCTTATAATTTCTGCAAATTCAGCCTTTTGTAACAACCCAAACTAATAGAGCATGTATTAAAAAATGATTCCATTCCACCTTGTTGTATAAGGCTACACGGGGGCTCACGCTATAATAGAGAACTTCTTTCTCAGCACCGAAAAGAGGCTGTTTTATGAATCAGATAACGTATTTGCTAGAAAACATGCTTGTGGCTTTTTTATGATAATAATTTATTTCTGAAGTAGGAAATTTCTCTCATCTTGTTATCTCTCTGAATTTGAAAATCACATGTATATTTCCAGGCCACAAATTTTTGTTTTCCAATAAAACTAAGTCTATTTCAAAGGGCAAATTGCCTATCTAGTATCTTTTCTTTCATAGATGTATTTTGTGTCGTAACTAACTCTTAAGAAAGACTTAGAGGTTTTTGTTAATGTAAAATTACAAAGTTAATTTTATTTTCTCTAATTCATTCAGTTAGCCAACTTATAAACTAAAAACATGTTAAATAGTTATACAATGTAAATCTTATTCCATTAATTTCCAGCTACATTTTTACATATCAATACCTGTGTATGGAGACTTAATTAGTTTTGATTACATAAAAGGCACAAGGCACCAATACCAATACATTCAAAACACTTTTAATGTAGATCAAGTATAATTTATTTTAGTTTCATGTGAGTATAGGTTGTATTTATTCCCACTGAGATGGATAATAAGGTTAATTTGCGCTAATAAGAAATGTTTATATGTAGTAAGTGTTGACTTTTTGACAAATATTCTTTCAGTTTAAACGACTAACATTAAATATACAAAGGCAATTTCAGCCTTTTCCTTTCTGTACAAATCATGTTTAATAATTTTAATGACAGTATTTTATTTTTTAACAATAATTTTATTATGGTAACAAAATTAGCATTTTTTTGTATACACATGAATTCCAAATTCCGTAACACATCAGAACTATGTTGTCTGGGAAATTAGTGAGTATTTATGTCCACCCCTTTTTCATAGGTTCACCAATTTCCTATCTGATCTTTGTCTCTCTTTCTACCCTGTCATTTACGTTGGGGCCTTATTACGTCATTTATTTTGTGCATTTCATAAGAAGGACATCCATTAATAGTCAGTCTTGTGGTTGGACCATTTCACTGAGCATTATTGACTCAAGGTGGCCCCATTTTTGCTCAAAACCATCGCATCTGTCTTTCTTTATGGCTGCATAGCATTCCATTGGGAATAGGTACCACATCTTCCTTAACCATTCCTGTGTGGATGGGCAGGAAGATTGTTTCCAGGATTTGGCTATTATGAATTGTGCTACTATAAACATGAACATGTGAACATGCCCAGTAGAGCAGTATCTGGATCAAAAGGAGTTTCCATTCTCAGCTTTCTAAGGGAGCTCCAGACTTCTTTCCATAATGGTTGTACCAGATGCCATTCCCACCAACAGTGGAGTGAGTTCCTCTTTTTTCACACACTCACCAATAATTGTTGTTTTATAAGATCTTGATGTAGGCCATTCTCACTGGAGTGAGATGAAATCTCAATGTTGTTTTTATTTCCATTTTTTCTGATGGCCACTAATGAAGAGCACTTTTTCATATGCTTGTTGGACACTTGTACTTCTTCATCTGAGAAGTTTCTTTTCATTTCATCTGCCCACTTCTTGATGGTATCATTTATTTTACGGGGTTTTATATTCTTCAATTCCTTTTATATTCTAGATTTTAATTCTTTGTCTGAAGTGTTACGGGTGAAGATCTTTTCCCATTCTGTGGGTTGTCTCCTCACCTTCGTGATTGTTTCTTTTTCTGTGCAAAAGCTTTTTAACATAATGTCCCATGTGTTGATTCTTGCTGATATTTCTTGTTATTTCTTATTATTTTAAGGTAGGTTATATTTGAGAATTTTGGTTTGATATGAAAGCACATTTTTTCAATAAATTAGATTTATATAACACATTCAGTGCTCATACATCATGCCAAAGCAATCATGCCTCTGCCTTCTCCAAAAATTACATAGCAGCTTTGCTTTAAAAAATAATCAGCTCTCAATAAATGGGTATCTTAGTTAACAGAAAAATATGAATATTCCCATACTTTGCCCAACCGTGCAGTGGAAGAGTACCCAAGATTATGTACTCTTTGAGAGGGAGCATATCTGAGATGTGGGCAGGAGAAGCTGCAATGTAGGACAACCCACTGTCTTAGAAAATAATTGCCTTTGGGATCAGCCAGAAGCAGTTTGAGTTTTGAATTTCCTGCCCATTTCTCTATTTCTTTGTTTAAATGTTTGTCAGTAGTCATTATTATATCTGCCTCATTCAACCACATGGAAGTTAAATTAAACGATATTTGGAGATGAAATGAAAGTGTGTGTGGGTTGACAGAGTGTGAACAGAAAAAAAAAAGAAAGATGTGGAAAAATACCTCCGGCATTAGAAGGGAATTAAAAGGCTAAGCCTATATCAGAAGTAAAAAGAAACAGCAATGCATGTAATTAAGTTGATAATATGTTATGAAGAGAAAGGCACAGTGTTGGGCTCCAGCAGAGGGAGATGGAACTATTCCTGTCTTCTTTGTACCCACTCCAACAATTGAGCAGCTATGCTGATTTATGGAAGGAATTGGATGTTTTTTTATTAACCTTATAGAAAAAAATTAAGTAGCACTGAAAAACTTTGAAAATGCATCTGACATCACATTTAAAGAATATAGTATTTTTTAAGGCAAGAGAATGAAAAATCGGTCCTATTTCAATATCTGTGTTGCACCACCTTTGCATCCTTGGGATAAATCCAATTGAGTCATAATGAATAATTTTTTATTCATTTTCTATTCACTTCTGTGTGGTTAGATTCAGTTGTATAGTATGTTATTGAGGGTTTTTGCATGTATTTTCATTGGAGATATTAGCCTGTAGCTTTCTTTTTACTGTTTCTTAATCTAGTTTTGGCAGTGGAGCAATTCTTTATTTGTAAAATAAGTTTGCTAGAGTTCTCTTCTCTCCAGTTCTAGAAATATTTAAGAAGAATAGGCATCAGTTCTTTAATGCATGGCAGAGCTCAGCAGTGAAAAGTTCATCTGTGAAGCCATTTGAGCCTGGGTTTTCGTTTGATGTGGGACTTTATTACTGATGCAAATTTGTTATTAGTTATTGGTTCATTTAAGTTTTCTTTTTCTTCTGATTCAACTTTAATAAGCTGTATATGAACAGGAATTTATTTTTGTTCTAAGTTACCAAAATTGTCAATGTACAGTTACTCATAATAATCTCCAATAAGCCTTTGTATTTCTGTAATATTAGCACTAAAACTTTTCTTTTCATCTGACTTGATTTGTGCATATCTTCTCTCCCTTTTTCTGAGAGAAGTAAGTGCTATTAAATTTGTTTGTTTTTCAAAGAATCAGATTATGTTGGTGAAGACTTAGGGACATATGTTAGTACAGCTACTGTGAAAAGCAATATGAAAGTTTCTCAGAGAATTAGAATTAGAACTGTGTGGATCAAGCAGCAATACCTCGGAGTCTAAACAATGAAATCGTTGTATCAAAGAGTGATCTACGGTGATTGCAGACAAAGAATGGGAAATAACCTAAGTGCCTATCAACGGAGGAATGGATAAGGAAAACGTGGTACATATAAACACAGTAGAATACTATTCAGCCACGTAAAGCGGAAATCTTGTCATTTGCAACAATAAGGATGGATCTGAAGATCGTAGTGTCACATGATCTCTTCTATACATGGAATCTGAAAAAGTAGGTCCCAAAGCCATAGAAAGCAGACCGGTGGTTGCTAGAAACTGCAAAGAGCAGAGGCGAGAGAACAGCAGAAGCTAAGACACGGACCCCAAGCCATAGGCAGGAGAAGAACATTCTGGCGCACGGTGGTGACTACCGACAATGACAGTGCATTTCAAATTTCACAAAGCAAGAAAACATAATTTTGAATGTTTTTGCCATTGAGAAATTTTGGAAAAGAGAGATAGTTCAACCCTATTTTAAGCATTAAGTAATATATACATGTATCAAAACATCAAATAGTATATCATATATACACACAATTTTTTTTGCTATGTATGGGTTCAAAATAAATTTAAATTTTAAAAGACTCTCAAATTAATTTTATTTTAGTTTTAGATTCCTCCCCACAAGTTACCATGTGCATTAATAAGTACTTGAGTGAATTTTTTTATTTTTATGGATTTATTGTAGATGTATAAGAATAAGTGTCTTCAAATCCTTTTCTGTTTCTTTGACCTCCATTTAGTAGGTCAAAGAAATGAATTCCATCTTGTTTGATGACTCTCAACAGTTGCATGTGAAAAATTTAAAACACAAGTGCTGTTATGGTTATGCCCAGCATCTCTAAACTCTACACTCTGAAAATTAATATTTTGTTTAATAATGAAATCTAGGTTCTCATTACTATTGTAAATTCTTTTTAATAATTCTTAATAATACTTTCACTGTAATATTTTAATTTACTTTCCACAGCAATTGGCAGTAGACAATTTATATCACAGAAAGTACCCAATAATGTGTAGCTCTGCGAGCTCCTATTACATTATTTTCAATAAAAGTAAATTAAGAAATCCAGTTGATCATAATATTAACAACATTGGAAGTGAGTTTTAGTTTATTTCTTTAGAAGGTCCTGCCAAAATGACATTTTAATGGTGTTTTATAAGATTGAAATTTTGATATCATATGATCCCAGGTCCACATTGTTCTTGGTATTTGGCAGACACTGGGTCACAGACGTGGCAAACTAATCCCTTAGTTATTATTCCTGTACATCCTCATGGACACTTTCTCCTGTACTTCCCTTTCTCTCCTCCCTCCTGTTGTCCCTTCTGTCCCTCCTTTCCCTCTGTTCGCCCTACACTCTTCCTTCCTGATCCTTTTTAGTTTCCCTAATTAAGCAAAGACGTTGTTGACCTTCAGGATGCCTCAGGTTGGGACTGCTTCCTGATGAATTTTTTTTTTTATCCAGACAATTCCTGTTGGAATCCAAAATATAAGAACTAGGATTTTAATCTAAATCTAGGTAGTCAAAGTCCTATACTGTACCCTGCCCCGTGGCTAGTTGTCATGTGTATTTCCATTTCTGTAGTGTACTTAGTACAGCCCAAATCATCTTTCATATTAAATGTCTATGATAAGAATCCCTTTTTAGATTTTTAGTTTTCTATTTTATTTTCACATTAATATCATGTGGATCAGGATACCAGAGAGTGCTGTCAGATGGACAGTTGAATAGTAGTAGGAAAGCCTACCATTAAACCGTAGCTTCAGCAGTAGGTGGATAGAGCTTAAACAACTGATAATGGACGAGTCATTTAACATAGTCCTAGAGTTAAGTACTTACCTCACAAAGATGCTATGAAGAGTAAACAATATACGTAAACTATGTAGCTATGTGCCCATAATAATAAGATCCTTCACTAAGTGTTAGCTATTACAATGTGAAGAAATGAGACACAAAATATCACAGAGTAAATCGCTTCAGTATATAAAATATCAGAGATGTCTACTATCTAGCCATATAAAAAGTCACTAGAGGGTTTACGTAGAAGAATAGAAATGATTACAAGTGATTATGAGAAACATTTTGAGAGTGTAAAATTGAATTTTGGTGATAGGTATGTAACTCTATAATTTGCTAAAATTCAATGATTGTATCCCAAAGAGTTTTGAAGAAATAAGCTATTTTAATATGTATTTCCATTTCTCCTATTGCATTCCCACTTTCTAAATAACATAATAAAATTTGAACTCAAATCTAATTTCTTAATCTCTGACTTCTCCCTCCAGTATATTATTCTCTAAACAAACTGCACTGTCCACTGTCACAGATGGGTGCCACCTGGCCAGTCTCAAGCCGGTGTTGGAACAAGACTTCTAGGACTCTAACTTCAAGTAAATGTTGTACTTTCTGTCTCTTCTTTTAATATCAAATATTAAGCCTTGTGTTTCATAATACACATCCCGCTTTTTCTCACAATTCACACAGCAGACACAACGAGGGTTATTATTCTGTCTGCCATATGAATTGCAACAAAAAGCAGAATAATTATCAGAAAGACAAGAAATGTCTCATACTATTCTCTGTAATAAATGGTAGCAAAATGTATTATCTGGCAGAGAAATCAGAGCTGCTAATCGGCTGCTCTTAAAAGGAGAACGTGATTCTGGATTGTCTGTGGGAGCCAGTGCAATCACGAGGGAGAGATACAGAGAGAGGGAGGGGAGGGAAACAGAGAGACACACAGACACAGAGAGGAAGACGGAGAGAAAAAGAGAGAGGGAGTGAATTTGAAAAAACTGCACTGCTATCTTTGAAAATGGATGGAAAGAATATACACCCATCCTCTGGGAGCAAAAATCAACAAAATGGCTCCTCCTATACTACTTTCCTGGAGCTTCCATAACACGTCACCATGAATTGGATGGCTTGAAAAAAAAACACACATTGTTATTCTTGCAGCATTTGGGATAACATAATTTAAAAATCAAGGTGTAAGCAAGGCCATCCCCCTCCAGAAGTGAAATTCCAGCGACTTCAAGTGTCCTCATGACTCTGATGTCTGCCTCCATCTTCGTGTGCCTCTTCCCTTTGTATCTTTAAGTATTTCTCACAAGGACATTTGTCATTAGACTTGTGGCTTATGCAGGTAGCCCAAAATAAGCTCATCTTAAGATTCTTAAATTGATAACATCTGCAAAGACCATTTTTTTCCAAGTAAGCTCACACCCGTAGGTGTGATCTGAACATAATTGTGGTGGGAGAGTTACCATCCTACCCACTATAATTTTTTTGTGATCTGAACATAATTGTGGTGGGGGAGTCACCATTCTACCCACTATAATTTCTTAGAGACTTTAGAAGGGACATTGTCCTGCTGATCTTTTGATTTTAGCCCATTTTGTACTATAAGTAAAACTATCTCAAAATTATAGCAAAATAAATTTATGAAGTTTTAAGCATGTTTTTGTACAGCAACAGTAGAACACAATTAAAGTTTTATTTCAAATTTTATTTCTGTTAATTATGAGTTTTTTTGTTGAAGTTGCTGGGAAAAATACTTTAGAATTATTAAAATGGAAGTCAATGAATCAGTAACACCTCTGCTGACTTTCAATGGATTTTTGTTAAAGATTAAAATCAGTAGTGAGGAAGAAGTCATCAACCTCTTTGTGATACATTATAAGGTTTGCTACATTCTGGGCAAATAGCAGGACTGTATTTCTTTTTCAATTCCCTGAGGTTAGGCGTGGACATATGAATCACTTGGCCAAAGAAATATCAGCCTTAGTAATGGATGTCATTTGTAGGCAGATTTTTTTAAGCGCCAGTTGTGAGCCACTATATCTTCCCAGGACATTGTCAGTGAAGGCTAAGTAGATGGCCAATCACCCCCTGTCCCATTTGGGATAGCCAGATAACCATCAATTTGCTGGATGTACACCTTGACCAAAAGCCAGTGAGCTACGGCTGGATGGCTCAGGAAAGGAGATGTCGCAGGAACAGGGACACACGGGGTGGAAGAGAACGATTCCTACTAGCCTCTGTCAAGTACTTGGATACACTAAAATTTTCAATTTTATGAATTATATTGTTTGTTTAGATGAAAAAAAAATAAAGTTGGATTTTTCTCACTTGTAACCAATGAACACCAACTCAAGTTAAATAGTACTGACTAATATAATTTCTTCCTAGTAATTTATTTGTTTAATTATTGTACAGACTGAACAGGCAGAAAATACATCAATCTAGTTATAGCATAGTTACAGTAAATCTAGCCTCTGGTTCCATCAGGCCTTTCTAAACCAGCACATAGTTGGTAGTCACAGTAGCAAAGCTGCATCCAAACGTAAAAGCAAACATGCCTGTGATGCAAACACACTTATGTCTTGCCAATCATCCATAACTCCTTTCTCGGAGTTTAAGCATACAGGTGTCCTAATCTCAAGCCTCTGGGAGGACTAGAGTAGTGGACCATGTCAGAGTTGCTCCTCTACCATGGTGTTTCTGGTAAGTAAACAGAGTACAAGCTGATCTAAGGAAAGCTTGCCTGGGAAGTGTATTCTGATCACTCCATAACTTTTCCCATCCTCAAACCTCTACAAAAATCTCAGCCTTTTACCTGGTAACTCTATCTTCTCTCCCACTTGCCTGCTCCACTCTTCCACTGTATCAATAAACTCTTAACCTTTTTTGCATCTTGAGTGTTGGTGAATTCTTTTGCTGCCAGCTGGACCAGCCCTCCATAAGCTGCATATTGCATTATGATTAGCATTTATTAATTCATTTTACATACTTTTATTTGAGAAGATATATTCCAGGCATTATAAATAGATTAAAGGTACAGAAAGTACTATGCATTATCTAAGACATGACCTTAAGTTAGTAAATACAGTTATATGTATGTATATTTGTGTATTTTTAAAATCTGTGTTTGCTACAGTTACTGAGCACAGGAAGAAATGAGACAAATATTTGGAAGACCAGTTGCATGAGGAATGAGCAAAACTTCTGATGTGACCTTACACTTTAGTGTCTAGATAGACACTAAATAGAATTTTGGCAGTTTGCAGAGGTTATATTAGGCCATATAGGTTTTTATAGGTTTTATAGTTAGCTCCGAACTAATGAGTCCTATACAGAGTCCACAAACAGTTAATAGATACGTTGGACTTTGGTGAGTAGAACTTGTAGTCTGACCCCAGATGACTTTCATAGAGCAAGGGCCAGAGTCATGGACCTGTAGCTAGTGCATGGATGACTTTGGAGTGCAGGTTGCTGCAGTTTGACCTTGAGTTTGTACAAGGCAAAATCCTCAGCAAAGAGAGTGCCTGGCAGCTGCTCGGCTTCAGGTCATAGGCTGATGTAGTTTATGATGACACAGGTACAGCCTGGCCTGGGGCCACTGGTCAGGCTAAAATGGGATTATTACCTGAGTGTACAGAAAAATTATCACAGTTATAGAACAGAAGGGGGCTTCTAGGCTCTCTTGCCTCTGTGTCGCCAGGTAACATCCATCCTGCATTCAGAGCACAGTTGAAACTATGGGATACTTATCTTTAATTATGGGTTTGACCCACAGACCTAGTGGTAGAAACTACTAAAGAACATTAGGGTGAGTTTCAAATGATACTTAATAGTTGGGCACATGAGTGTCACAGTGCTCAGGAACTTATGGGGTGGAATATAGCAACTGTCCAGACTTGAGAGGAGCACCTGCCTAAAGCTCTGGCCTTCTCAGGGTGATTCAATAGTTCCACAGTAGCATTTGTTCAGGAATCTTCCAGGGTGAGTTTTCAGTTGGCTGTAAGGTTAGATTCTTTTCGAGCAGGGTGGGTACTTTGTGCCGCAGGAATTCAATTTCAAGACACAAGGAAAGGGTGCTATTGTACACAGACACAAAAGTGATGCCTTTGAGAATATCTTGAAATTGGTATGACTCAGAAGAACTCTTTCTTGGGGCCGAACTGTTAAAAAGGAAACAGCAGTTAGGAGGTGTAGAATAGGTTGGTAAGAAAGAAAATCTCAGCCCCTGTTGAAGAGGCTGCTGCCATCACCAACAAAGATGAAAGTATGGTTTCAGTACTGTCTTCTGATGGAGAAGACAGACTGATAAAAGAGACTGCAGACGCTGTATCTGGATTCCTGTTCTTCCCTTCTGCTTCACCTGTTGTAAATTTACAGTGACAACAGTTGCTATTTTCTGGGAGTTACATATTGATTATTTTCACAGGCTGTTGATTACAAAATGTAAATGAATGTGGGAGAAAGCTGCTAAACAAGGATCAGGATTTGTACTATTTACCTCCTCAACCACCAGCAGGGGGTCCTGGGCAAGTCTACACATTGGGTTTGACAAAAAATAGTTACCAGGGTCATTGTTCAGGGGACTAAGACTTGTTCTATATCTTAAGATTGGTCAGTGTGGGGTTAGGGTTGCTTTTTGAGTGGTATTTTAAGCATTCCAAATGGCGTAAGAATAATGAGTCTTGGCATTGAACTAGCAATGGCTGAGACCCTAAAAGATTCACTCAATCCACAAGCTGCATGCAGCCCCAACTCCGGCCAGGTGTGGAGCATTCCTCCACCTGAATTAAGCAAAATAAAAAATTGGGAAAGATGTCTTTTGCATTCTAACTTATTTTAAAAAGTTAAGGGAATTTTATTTAAATATTCCTTTAAGTTCAATTTGCAAAGATACTTGTTTTAGAAATTTAATTTCTCCCAAATTTTAATATTTACAGAAAGCTTATGCATAAAACTAGAATAATTTTATTAATAGAATTGTATTAATTGAAAGCTTTTAAGCTCCTTGTAATTAGTGTATTATATAGGTGTTATCTAATCTTATTGCAAAACTTCTGTTATCTTATATAAAGGCATAATTTTGTTTGAAAAGTAGAATATCATAATAGCTAATTTCTTGAGAATTGATGTTTCAATAGGTTGAATCTCTACAGCATTATGCATATTCATGTTTACACATGTTTTACAATGTATTCGATAATGTAGTTTACATGTATTACACAACAATTATATGCATATATAACTTTGTGTCGCCTCAACGTGGCATGCCTCTCCAGGCTCCACCTTGTCTCTTCTTGGATGCTCTTCTATGGTACTTGCACAGCGCTTCGGTTACTCTGTTCTCAGGCACAGACCAGTGGTGTTTGATGTCCGTAGGTCCAAATTATCACCTGTGGTTGGCTGAGTAGATCTGCACAATTCTAATTCTGGACTTCAGTCAGGCAAGCCTTTAGTTTCTCACACAAAGCTAGGTTCTCCAATGTGGTCTTCACCAATTAAGAGGGAACCACTCAGCTTTCATCTTTTATTCTCAAGTGGCTTAAAAACAGAGAAAATAGACATTATTATTATTTAGTTCCCCTCAGATATTGCAACAGTGTGTATACATGTGTGCATGTATGCATAGACATAAATTAGTAGACATAATAAATAAACACATGTTTAAATATACTATATAAGTCGATTATAAGGCATATATGTATGGGGTCTTGGAAATGTCTACACACTGGGTTTGACAGAAGATTAGTTACCGTGGGTCATTGCTCAGGGGGCTAATGTGTGATATATGTAAAATTATTTATATGCTATATAGGCATGTATAAAATATAATAATGCACATAGACAGTAATATATATATATATATATATATATATATATATATATATATATATATATATATATATCATACATATATTTGAAATATAACTGATTTATTTGGATCATGAGTTTACTATGGACACAAATTTCTTACATATTTTATAATTACCATTTTTCTATGTGTTGTCACTAATTGGAAAAAAATGATAATATTAAACTGCCCAAGGTCAGTTTCTCCATCCCTTGTGTCTGTCTTTTCTTCCCTTTCACTGCAATCATTTTCTTCTTCAAAGGGTATTTTCATAAAAATAATGAGAATTTATTTAGGTGTGTTTTTGTTTATTTTTCTCTGGCCACTCCTATAATAATGGCCTCCTTGAGAGAAACATAGTCAGATCTTAATTTAAATTTTGTGTTGCACACATAACTGTCTTGCATATAGACAGCACCTAAATATTTATTGATATTAAGATGCTACTGAATAAAAACCTATCCAGGAAAATGGGTTCTATGTCACTGAAACAATTGCAGAAAATATGGATAAAACGGCTCTTAGATGCATATGATGAGGTCATTTCACACGATGGTCACGCAACAGTTCAATAAAGTGGTTACAGAAGGTGGCCCACGCATAGAATTATGTCCCTGTAGCAGCAGATTTAAACAAGGTTCTAGGGCGCTGTTTCTGATTTAAGGTAACATAAAAAAAGAGCACAGTGAAAATCCAAACTAGGCAAAATGATTACAGATTCTCTTTGTGATGCTGAGATGTGCTCAATATTCCTCAGAGGCCGAAGCATCATCTCTTGCCAAATTCCACTCTCCTGCCCTGGAGAGACAAGATGATTGAGTAACAGCCTACGAATGTGATACCTTTAAACTTATTTCAGTGCAGGGCGGCATGTCAGGCACCTACACAGCGTCACACGTTGCCCTGTCTTTAGGATGAGGCCCTCAGAGCAGTGGATGTCAGCCTTGGGTGTGGGGAAATCACTTGCCAACTGTACAGACTAATTCTGGTTCTTCTCCCAGAAGAAATCTAATTTCTTTGATCTCGTGTGAGTTGTGCTTCCAATGGCTTAAAAACCCCTCTGGTGATTTTCTATTATGTAGCCAAGTTTACAAGGCAGTAGTTGAGGGCCTTTTGGAATTTTTGGTATATCTTTTACTCTAGTTGTGGTTGTCTGAAAAAGATTGTTCTTGCATACTTAAACCAAATCACACAGGATGGCTCATGGTTGGACCGGAACTGTAAAAGGAAACTCTTTATACCTTATGGCTTCCCGCCTGGATGTGTCATATGCTATACACATGACAATTACTCAAAAAGAGTGAGAGAGAGAGAGAGAGAGAGAGAGAGAGAGAGAGAGAGAGAGAGAGACGTTTTTGGTTAAAGAAAACTGTTCTGTGGATGTGAAAGAACTGGAGATTAATAGTGCACTAAAAGTTAGAAATAAAAAAATAGGAATACTCTTAAATATTTCAGTGGAGACTTTAGCTTCTTTCTGCCATGAAACTGTTGGACATACCCTCATCTGGAATAGATGGATTTTATAATTGTTGCATTATTTAAAAGCTTAATGACAAAGCATCATAAATGTCAAAATATGTAAATGAATATAAATATCAATCCGAGTAAACAAACTATAGATTTGCTTGAAATTAAATTGTACACGTGCCCCATTCTTACTATCCAATGCACATGAAACACGAGTGCACCTAGCTGTGGGCTGATTCTTCGGTTGGTCCCGGGTCCACTGCTCAAACACTAGGCATTCTTACTGGGAGCTTTTCAGCGCACCGAAGCCATTCAGTTGGTGGGTCTCACCGCTTCATGATGTTTACTGTAGTATTTTTGGCTCACAGTGATACAAGGGTCTGGAAGTTTACCCTGATAACTGCCTCTGAATTTGAGAGCTGCTCAGTCAGGCAATGTACCTCAGTCTCTTTTTAAAAATACTACTGATGAACTTTTCACTGATCTGCTTTTATGTCTGACCTGGGGATAGTAAAAGTGATACTCAAGCTTAAAACAGTCGGTCCGTGCCATCCCTCCTGACTATAAACCATGCCTGTAATGTCACTTTTCCTGCTGGCCATGAGGGACTGAGAGAATATCAAAGCAGTCATTTATGTGATGAAATATAACTACATTGTTGAGTAAAATACTGCCGAGGGAAGTTAAATAAACCCATGGTGTGTTAAACCTACAGCGTGAAAGAGGTTTGCTTGTTAATAGGAAGAGCTGATCGAATTTGTAATACTAGCGAATACCAAGGGCAAAATGGCCGTACAAAAACTTGAAAGCTGAGAAAACCCACTTCTTTTAATTGCATATTAGTTGTAGACAGAAGGAACTTGTCCCCATTCCAACTTTCCAGGCTTTAAATGTTCAAACAGTACCTCCTATGATTGTGCTGCAAAATTCTATTGATAAAGTTTTCCTCTAAAAAGTGTATGTGTACTTACTATTGGGTAGTGTATAATGCATGTTCAAAACCATGGTTGGTGGACTATGCATAATTTCTATTTTAATGTAATTTTTTAGTTTACAAGATAGGAAATGACTGACTGTACACCATCACTTTCTCAAATGGTCTCAATAAAGTATCCTTATTTCTGTGGTCTCAGTTACTATACAGTTTAATATACATTCTTTGTGACCCTGTGAAAATTTTATTTCAAAGTAAAATTGTTCTTTTTATCATCCCATCACATATGGCACCACGGAGGTTTATTCTCACTCTATGCTGAGGAGAAGCTTGGGCTCTTCCATTTTCTCTGCCCTTTTTTACACTTTGTGTTGCGTTTATGGTCTGAAGATTATTATTGCTGGGAATATAATTGGATAAAACAATTGCAGGGGAACAACATGGCAGCTCCTTTTAAGAGTTTAGTAATGCAACTATATAGATACAGCCTGGGCTGGGGTGTAGCTCAGTGGTTAAAGCACTCACTTAGCAGAGGCAAGACCCTGAGTTCAGTTTCTCAGCTCACCATAAATTAGGTGCACACATGCATAATCTAATCACTTAGAAGGCTGAGGCAAGAGGATTTCGGCGTGTTTGAGGCCAACTTGGGCTACATAGTGAGACCCTGTGTCAAATGAATGATTATGAAAATATATGGAACAAAATTTGTACCTCAAAGAATATCTGTTTCCCTTTTAATTGCAATTGTCAAGATCTGGAAGCAACCACGACATGGATGGACATATTAAATGTATATGTATATATGTGTGTATACATATATATATATATATATATATATATATATATATATATATAATGAAATACTACTTAGCCCTAAACAAGAAATCCTGTCATTTGTAACGAAATCCTCCCATTCACAACATGATGAACCTTGAAGACGTAATATGAGCCTGGCACAATAGGGCATAATCTTACTTACATGTAAAAATCTAAAGAAGTTGAACTCATTAATGCAAAGTAGAACATTGGTTGCTAGGGCTGAGAATTTAGGAAAATGGATGAAGCTTGGTCAAAGGGACAAAAACCAGGTTATGCAGGATGAATACATTCTGAAGATCAAGTGCACAGCATGGAAACTGCAGTTGATAATGGTATTTACTTGCAATTTGCTAAGAGATAGACTATGTAAGATGATGGATCTGTTAATGCATTAAAGGGTGACAAAATTTTTGCTATATAATTTTATACTCTAAATATGTTTGATATTTGTCAATTATACCTCAATAAAATGGGAATTTTTTAAAAATTTAAGTCTCACATACTAGATACTGCATTGAATAAAATTACAGATGAAACCACAGACACAAGTTTCAATGATACTTTGATGATAAAAACTAAATGAAGAATTTTCCACAAAAATTTTGCTTGTCACAGACAGTTGAAATTTCCTCAGCAATATATGATAATTAAATGCTGATTATGCATTCACTGAATTTATCATAACTTATTAAATATATCTCTAAGAGCATTGCTTTTTAAAAAATTGAATAGTATCTTTCTTCCCTGTAACCTTTTTTATTAAAGTAAATAATTCTGACAATTTAATCTTAAATTATAGCATCAAAGCTTCTTCTTCTTTTTTACAGTAGATAAACCTTCAAAATGTAAAATGCTGACAGAGCCATGAGGAGTTAATCACAGGTGGATCTGCAGTTGCCATGATACACTCTGCAGTCAGGCATGTGAGAAAAGGAAGCCAGGAGCCAGAGTGTGCAGGAGGCCTTTGAAAGACCAGTTGGGTTTCTAAAGCCTGTGTTTGGGAAGAAGAGAGCACTTAGTGCTAGTTTCCTTCTGACACTAAAGGACTGGTCGAAACCATGAAGTGCGATCCAGATTTCTAAAACAGTTCAAGATATAGAAAGACAGAGAGAAGGTAAGTTCCTGAGGAGTCACTGTGATTAAGTTTCAGTCAACAGAAATATGACAAAGATCTTAGGACTGGAATTTATTAGATAAATATATATGTTACAGTATTGTATAAAATTAATTATAGCTCCTGTAATAAATAAAACATCTGTATGTAATTTTTTAAGCATTTGGGATTAAATGCAGGACTTTCATGAGGAATTATATCTCCAGGCCTTTCTTCATTTTTACTTTGATGCATGGTCTCACTACATTGCCCAAGCTGGGCTGAGGCTCGTGATCCTCCTGTCTCCATCTCCTAGAATTCTTGGTTTTAGGGTTTTTTTCCCTCAAGAAAGTGTTCTGATCGTTGAGAGTGGTATCTCTCAATCAGTGGTTTGGAAACCTACACTCTGCATCTTAAGGTTCTATCAATTTTATCACGGTGTGTCAAGGCTGTTCCACCCACTTGCACACTATGGCTAAGTGAAAGGAAATTGAATGAAGGATCACAAACAAGAGATTCCATGGGCCAAGAATGAAAGTGACGTGCACAACTTTAATCGTGCTCCGCTAGGCAGAATTCAGTAGTGTGGCTGAAGACACATGGGAAACGGGACATCAGGAATGCCTTGGACAATGGAAATGAGATCTAGTTGTTTGCACACAAGAAAGAACACAAGGCTTTGATGAGGGGTTGGCCAAATCTTTGTTCCACTCAGAACCACAATTAAAAAAAAGAATTGAGAGGCTTGGTGGTGACATTGAATATTCTGTCTCAAGGTTGATTTCTCCTACACCAATTCATATGATGAAACCTAAAGCCAAAACATAATTAAGAGGTGAGAAAATTTAAAAAGTGATTTATCCATAAGGGCTGTATTCTTGTGAATGGGATTAGAGTCCTTCTCCAGAAATTGAAAGACCCGCTTTGTATCATTCATTATGTGAAACAAAGGGGAGTCTATCACACAGCGAATCTGATCATGTCTAGATTGTGGGCTTCCATTCTCCAAGCCTGAGTAATATATTTCTCTTATGTAAAAACTATCCACTGTTGTAGCAGCTCAAACAAAGGTGAAGCACCCCAGCCTCTGAAAGTCTTGTGTTTCCTCTTTCTCTACAGTAAAGAATAGTCCCAGAATCTTTGAAAAAGCCAAGTTAAACAGGAGACTTGATGATCTAGTCATAGAGGTTAAGTAGATAAGAGAATGCAGAGAATGCATTAATTGATGTTACATCTACAAGATCTAATTTTGATCAGAACTGACTTTACTAATCTAATGTATGTGAATGACAGATGACCTAGACAACCTAGAAAGAGGGAAAATGGGTGAAGAAAATATATTGAGAGGACATATTCTCAGACACAATGACAGCAAAAAAAAAAAGAAGTAGCTATTTTCAGAGGCAATGCCATGCTCATAAGAAAATGAAACTTTGTTGGATGCTGTCTTCCTATGCAAACTATGAAGTAAAGTCTTCTGGAATCTATATTTTTCTATTTCTTTAGTTGTCCTACCAAAGACAAGCAGCGATGGTCAACTTTGGGTATGTGTCGTGAGCACACCATAAAAGGAGACAGATGGGACAGAGACAGACAAATTGACCTGGGAATGATCTTTATTCACAAAACAATCAATCCATCCAATTCACAAATCAAACTATAATAAATCAATCAATTAATTAAATAAGCAGGAAAGCAAGTGTTGTTCTTCCTCCTAAAACTATTCCAGTCCTGGATCCCTTATGCTCACCAGTGCGATGTGTTCTTGACTACTGGTGACAACCAACATATGAGCTTGTCTGGGCTTGCCAGTCAATGGTGGGATCAGGAACCGCCGGTAGCTGCCCGGCTGGACAAAATCTCCTCCTCCGCTCAGGATGCAAAGAAGGTGGAGTCTTGCGCTCTGGAGGTGAGGAGGCTGAGGAGGAGGAGCAAGGGGCTTATCTTGCGTTCTGAGTCTGTGAGCTTAGGACCAGGACAATTTATATATTATTTTTATACCTCCAAGTTACAGATAGAGATTCTGTAGGGGTCTACACACAGGTGGACAGGGGTTCTAGTTATCGATCACACAAGGGCTTTGTCTGCAGGCTACGGATAGTGATTTAGTCACACACGGGGTCCACGCGCAGGTAGCTCCCAACTCATCAGTATCATACAGAGCTTTAGGCAGTTTTCAGCAATTTACTTAATTGCACTTAATGTGGGTTTACATTCACTTTGTAATCCTCATGCCGTTCGTACCAATGCCTTCAAGTGTACCCTCCACATTTTACCTGTGCTCCAGACAGTATGTATTTCACCTTGACTTTCAATATCTGCCTTGATTTTGTTATTTGCAGAATAAAAAGTCACCTCTGAAGTCCTTCATTGCATCCCACCAGCGTGAACAGCTGAGTAACAGTTTTCTTTACAGTTTTCCTCTCTGTAGACCACATGCACATTTTTCTTTCTGTTTCAGAATTAATCCATACCTTAGCTTTAAGACATTAAAACTTTTCTACATCCATTGCCAGTTGCTTTGGAAAAATGAACTCCCAGTAACTAGCTTAAGCTGATTCCTGTGAGGAAGAAGTACGAACAGTGGGGTAACTGGAGCGTCAAAGTCTCTCTAGGATGACAAAGCAAATCCTCACCTCTTGGGAAAAGGAGGGAATGGTTATTTCTTCAACCCCTTTTGCAAGGCACCCATAAATCTGTGAATTACTGAAATAAAGTAACAATACAGAGATATATTCCTTAACAGACATCCAAAATGCCGGTCTGATCCATTTCCAAGGCACTGTGGCTCTGCAGCAATTCATCAGGGGGAAATGGTTGCTTAATTGCCCAGAAGAATTTCCTAGAGATGTTTCAGTAGTAACAACTTGTCTTCCACTGTCCATGATCCATGAATAACGAAACAATTGAAAATGAAAGTCAAACTGAAAAAAAAATTACAAAGGCATCTGTAGTCAAAATAAAGCACAGCGTTGAAATAATTATTAGAATAAATCATACTTTTCCCAAGTGAAATATTCATCATTTTCATAGCTCCCTTTGAAGCTCTCTTCTACTTCAGAATAAAGTATAATTTGATTATTTCATTTAGTTCATCATGTGTGAACACATCTGACCAAAGGAAATAAAATGCTCAGAAACCTGAAAGTTGTTTTCCTTAGAGGTGACTTTCTGCCATGAGAGGCTTGAGTCACATTACTTGGGTTTAAAAGCCCCTAGATCTCCAGCTATCATGTTGCTTATGTGTAAATCAATCCTCTTGATCTCACCTGTAAAGTAAGGATAGTCCATATATCAGCCAATTCTGTGATCCTAAAAACTATTGTCCTGTTAAAGAGAAAGTCCCTAAGAGCACATTTCAATGAGCTATTCAGAAAACATTGGTTTCCATTTCAATACCTACCTTATTCATATTTAATTCCCTTTGGCTGAGTCTAAACAAAATCCATTTTAAACATCTATGTTTCCTTTGATTCATCATTATGTAACAAATGGTGGACATTTACAAGATCTATCATCTGCTGCTACATGTGAATAGAAACACTTTTCTTCTTATATCCACTATTTGGATAATGCAAACCAAGTGAGAAAAGTTCACTTTAATCGAGTTAATGTTGTGTCTGTTTTTTTGAAATGTTTAACATAAAGTCATTCTGTACATTTAAAAAGATATCATATAATATTCCATTTTATTGAGTGCATTAGTATCTTACAATGATTGTAGATCAAGCCAACTGATGCTCAATTTTGACATGAAAATAAACTTTGTTTTGTCTTATTTTAGCCTAAACCTTCATCAATATCCTTTACTCTTGGGTCAATTATAGAAGGGTAAATTCGAACTCTTCCCAAGAAACACTGAATTGTCTCCTTGAGAATATTCCTAGTGGTAGCCCATGGAAATCAAGTTTCTATGTCTAGACTAAAATGATTAGAATATAAATGAGAGTTGAAACAGAGAGGAAATTAATTTTCAGAGTGCATAAATGTTTTAACTTATTCCAGGATGAATTTATTATTATCCAAGCTTTGTATGTCTTTTAACAAAGATACTAACCCCTGAAATGAATACATCTCCCTTCACTTTCTAGTGACCTATAATGAGGCAGTTGAGTGGCCTCATGATAAATGCATACTTAACAATAAGTGACAAAGTATTACCTCTCTTATTGTGTGCTAATGAGGTCACCTTTCAGAAGTCCCATCATCCTGGGCTTCATTTCACATGCCAATGCAGTATTGGCTTCCCACTGAGAAAAGTTGAGAGAATTTTTCTGTAAATTTGAAAGCATGAAGTGACACTGCAGTTAGACTTGAAAGATTCTCGCAAGGCGCCTGTGCTTAGATTGTGGCGGGTGCTATAGCGGATAGCACGGATTAATTGACTGATCATGGAAGATGCTGTTAGGTCCAGGAACTTTGTGGAGGAATGGGCCACGGGGGCTATGGTCTGGAGGGGAACAGCTTGTCCCCAGCTCCTCCTTTATATCACTGACTGCTTTCTTTTGCCTAAGCTGTCTACCATGCCCTTCTGACATTGTGGGTAAACCATAAATGGACCAAGGCCTCTAAAACATAGGGCAAAATAAACCTCTGCTCCCTTAACTTGTAGGTGTTGGGCATTGTGCCCCAGAAATGAGAAAGCAGCCAAGGCAAGTGATGTTGGAAATGGCAGATGAATCTCACAGGAATTATGTTTTGAACATTGGTGTTTCAGTTTCCTCAGGAAGTAACAGTGCCTGAGTTCCTAATATTGTCATAAATGTTTATTGTGTGGATATATATCATTTCTACTTTCACAAAAATGTTAAAGCCATAATTTATTCCTATTTTGTAGTTACTAGAAATAGCACTGGTAATGTTTAAGTTTCCTCAGTGGTTTCAATCATTATTGAATCAGGATTAATATCTACATCCATCTATCCCCAAAACCTTTCATACTATTGATCTGTTCTTCCCAGGAGAGTAGGCACCAGCCACCTGCAGATTTTGAATACTTGAAATGTGGTACAGGCCTCTAATCCCAACTCTCGGAGAGGCTTTAAACCCAGCCTGGGCAATTAAGTGCCTTAGTGTCACCCTTCCTCAACATCACAAATAAAACTGAGCTTAGAAATTAACTCAGTGTGAAAGCCCTAGGCTTGATCCCCAGTACCTCATAAAGAGAGAGAGAGAAAGAGAAGAAATGTGATTTATTCAAAGTACTATCTTGAAGAGTAGTACAAACACATCTTATTAATCATTTTACGTTAATTTCTTGTTGAAATATTTTGATAAACTGAAACATGATTAAAATAACTTTATCTTATATTAATGTGAGTACAGTATGAGAAAATTTAAAATGACCTAGTGGCATTTTTTAGCTCATGTTATGTTTTCCTGGGCAAAATTGCTGAATACAGCAGTACATTTATAAAGATACATTAACATATTATATCCTTACCAAAATTAGTATTTGGAAACATTTATTGAAATTAAAAATTTCTTTTAATAACATCAGTTAATAACAGGCTTTTACTTAATTCTGGGTGTGCAGATTAAGTTAGTAAATGTAGTTATTACTTTTTAAATCACCTTAAGGCAAGGGTCTAAAACTATTACTACAGCTCATTTCTAAATAATCTGGCTCACATTGGCAAATTGAATGCCACTTGAGAAAGAGGATTTCTCTATTACTTGAGGATATCCTACTTAAAAAAAAGAAAAAAGAAAGGAAAAAGTAATGCTGGTTGATGGATAAATTATCCTAAATTCCTGGTAGTTTCAAGCCAACGAAGCCATAACAACAGTGTTGTTGAATTTGAGGATAGTGGTATTCAGTGGTCTGAGAAGAACTGAGGAGTATCTATTAAAAACTTCCGCCCCAAAGGGAAGACAAATGTTACTGGCTGGAGTAGAAATTAGTCTAAAATAATTGCCGCAATAGGAGCAATATCATAGTTACCCTTGCTGACTTTACTGATTTTTCTGGTTTACTCCGACCTTGCGAAAGCAAATACTCCTCACTAGCTGTGCTCCTTGTTCAGGAGCGCCAGGGCAATGCCGTTAGCTACGAGATTGGACCTCAAGCATCGGTGATGTCCTCAAGAATTCCCTTTCTGTTCAGCACCTCTGCTCACAGTTACCTGTTTGCACTTTGGGAATTAGGTCTTGAAGTTGTGCTTAGAATGCTCAGAATGTAACAAAACAACAAAATATCCAAATGACCCCCTGCACATTTCTAATATTTCAATTGTTATTTTGTAAGAAGACCTGTTCTGGATTAAAAATTGTATGGAAAGTTTCAAAGTTTTGGGCCTACTAAATTAAGAATCAAAATTATAAAATAAGTGCACTTATATGTGAGTAGCTACAAGCACAGAGTTAACCCCTTTATATATATTGATACATTATAAGTCATACTGAGTTTTGAAAATTCTTCCTGAACACTCTGTGGAATTACACGGCAAGCTTGCATAAGATGTAACGTTGTGACCAGCATCAGATCTTTCAAGTAACAGACACCACTGCAGATCGATGGTCACCAAGAAGAAAGAGAAATGAGCAAGCAAATGGCGAGAGGCATATTGGCATGAAGCTCTATGCACACGTGCTTAACTCCCCCTTCACTGGACACTTCGTCAATTTAATATCATACGTACCATACACATTATTGCCTGCTGAGCTGGAAAATCGAGGGGAAGACAGAGCCCTTGCTGCGTGGCAGATGTGGGGACGTTGGTGATGAAATTGGATGAGATACAGACAGGAGCACTGGCGATTGTCTTGCACTGCCTAGAAGCATGACATCCAAAGAGTGGCTCGCTCTCTCTCGGCCCCGAAACCGTCCGCTGCAAGATAAAGGTGTTGATACGTGCTCTGCGACTGCACCGAGAATGAGAACACCATGCTCAGTGAAGTGAGTCAGAAGCAGAAGGTGAAACATCAAATGGTCTCTCTGATATGAGAGACCCAGATCACAACTCCTATGGAACTTAAAATGAAAAACAAAGTGAAATAAGGTGGTAGGGCGGGGGAGGAGAGAGGGTAGAGTAGGGGGAGGGACAAAAGGAGAGTGGGAATGTCTTTGTCACCTTGACAAGGTAGGTCTGTGCACGACATCTTCAACTTCATTGTAAATCTTAGGTTTTGCACTAATACATATCAATAAAATGGGGGGGGGGGAGAGAATCCTGTATACAAGGGATTCACAGAAATCTCTTCAGTTTGACAGCGCTACACTTTTCCAGTCTGTCTGCCACAGGAAAATCCAACCCTAGAGTACTGAAGATTTTGTTTGCTAGAGGGATTGCCAGGAGTCGAAGGTCAGCTGGGGCTAAACAGTGAGTTCAGGACCAGTCTGGGCTATGGAAGGGCAGAGAGCCTGTCTAACAAACAAACAAACAAACAAAATTTGCTGCAAAATAAAATACAGAATTGAGGGAGAAGGAAGTTCTGAACTTTGCTTTGAGAAATCTAGCTTTGGAACAAGAATCCTCTTAGACACACTGTACATAGCAGAGCAAGGCATTACTTTCTTGTATATGGTTCCTCTCATCACCATTATAAAAGATATCCTAGGAAAACAATTTTGACATTTTAATTTAAAAATCCATATGAGTCTTTCTATATACATATGCATGTATATGTAGGCACGTTTACATATGTGCATACAGATATGCATATGTATAATACATATACATAAACGTGCGTGTGTACACGCACGCATACATATATGTATCTTTATTGGGAAAAATACAAACATGGAAACAGCACATTTTGAACTCATTCAGTGTTTAGAAATCCTTTATTCTTTTTCGACTCTTTCATCTTTTTGAGCCTTTTATCCATCTGCTTAATGGAAACTGTACTAGCTCCCAGTTAGAAAAAAAAAAAAAAGGTATCACAGGATTGACAGGACATCTTCTGAGATGCTAGGAATGCCTGGGAAGCCACTTGTACTTCAATATTTACCACTTCATTTACCATCTTCATTTTGATCATTTTTCATATCATTGCTGTTTTTGTGTTTTCTTTTACCATTTTTTTCATCAGCTTTTATATGTGCAGAGTATATCACTTAAAAGACTTGTTTATTATCCTTTAGGTGTGAATTTTTCTTTGAAAAATAAATAATCTTATTGCTCTTATTTGGTCAATATTTTGACTTACTTTTTGCTTGGGTGCTTATATATATTTGAAAAATGGCAAGAGATTTTAGTTGAAAGAAAAAAATAAAGGTACTTGAAACTTCTAGCAAAACATCACTGTCTCTTTGGCTACCTGTCAAAAGTTGTTGATATAAATATATGGTGAACATTCACAAAAACTTTCAGTACATGAAATTCTACATAGACGTCATCAATATACATAGACAACTACAATTAACGGTGATTCCTACCAGTGAGATCTACTGATCTTTGCTCAAAAAAATATTGTTTTTTCTCTAATTGTAAAAAGGCAAGGTATGTGATCTAAGGGATCTTAGCATACAAAAATTTACTACCAAATTGCTTTACAAAAACTTCAAATGAGCTAACATCTCTAGTAGCATTATGTAAAAATATACTTTTGGAACATTTTCTTCAATTTTGAGAGCTCTACTTTTAATTACAAATTTAATGCAGATTTGTGTTTTTAAATGAGTATATATTTGATCATTTGTGAGCTTGAATGATACTTGTTTCTTTTTATGATATATCAGTTATTTAATTAGATTCTTGGAAAGAAACTGAGAACACCCATTTGGAAAACACATTCCATTTGTCAGAGCAACAGTAGACGGTGTGTAGCCCTGGAGCTGACTTTTGGTACAATTTGTTAGTCCACAGCTTTCTGATCAACCTCACCCTGCCCTGTAATCTTGTATTTCTCTTTCTCCATGTCGAAGATCTCCCTCTTCCCATGTCTGGGTTTCAGAGTTTCTTCTTGAAGCAAGCATCAGTGAGGTGTTTTGGCATCTACATTTTGGTGATGACCACTTTCCTGGACGTGATAGTGACAGCTTTCTGGTGTGTTCTACGCAGTGGATCTCAGTTGATGAAAAGAGTCCTAATCACAAAGAGCAAGCCACAGCTCAGCCACTTCAGGAAAATCATTCTCTTGCCTCTGTGGTATCCTGTGAAAATGTTCGAGAGCGTGCCTGGAGTGATGTTAGCTCTCAACTTCCTCGTCCGCTGACAGAGGCTGTCTCGTCATGACTCAGCAGCTTTACGGGCATGTCTTCGGTAGAATAACACCTGGGCATTTTTGCAAAGCTTAACCACTCAGGTCCACCATTCTTGTCAGCACCAACTGGTTTTGTGACAGTAACAAGAAACTCCCCCTTTTTGCTTCTCAACCTTGGATTGTGCAGAAAAGCACTTTCTCTTATACAACGCCTTTCTGGAATACATAGTGGATTGGGAGTGTCTGCCAATTCCTCTAACCAGCAGGACAGGATTCTAGCTGTAGTGGGCTTCTTCCCTTTCTTGGGTTAATTGGCCTTCAAGCCACCATTTTAGATTTCCAAGAGCACCAGTATTTTTTTTGCTTCAGGTTTCTTCTTAGTGTCGAGTTTCTCAGCTGTTTCACCCACCACTTGATGGGGAATACAATGTATTTATTCCTTTGAGAGTCTCTTGCTCAGGCCTTTCTGATTTTATTTTCTGTTTCTTTGTGGGGGATTGTCATTAGTTGCAATGATCTCATTAAACTTATCCCTAAACTGCTATTTACAAGCTAAGAAATAAATCATCTTGATTCTCAGTGATGCCCTCTTCCGTGTCATATCCCAGCTCCCAGAGGGATGTACCACATGCACGGAACCAATTATTTGTTTAATGAACTTTAGAAAGAAACTTATCTCTCTCTAAATAAGGGATAATCTGGTAAGCTTATAGGCACAGCATGGAAAGATATTACAAGAGGTTGATAAAGTCTTCTTTTCTTGAACGGAAACAAAGTGGAGAAAAACATGATAGACCAGGAGAGAAGGAAGAAGAGAAACCGAAGGGGCCTATGCCCAACTCCCAGCCCTCTGTGGTCCATTTTCTAGAGTACAAACGCTTTTGCCTTTAGAAATATACAAGCAGGAACACACAAAACTAGGCCAGAAATGCACCCAAAAGATTTCCCACCCCTTACTTTACTCGCTGGCTCTCTTCCTGGGCCCTTTTTCCTTCTGGGCTTTCTAGCGTCTCAGCCTCCCATGGTCTCGTAGCACACTGACAGAGTTCTTGGATCGACCCTGGCTTCTCAGGATCCTTGCCAGTCTCCACTGCGGAGATGGGCTATTTGCTCCCTGCAGCAGTGACTACTGAGTGCTATTAAGTCTCCTTAGGAGTTTGATCTCAGCTCATAACACCCTTCATTGGAGTCCCTGATCTAGCCTTCTATTTCTTGTTTCTAAATTCTTGTACACTACAGCCTCTCCACTTAAGGCTAAGTACCAATCTGCTTCTGCAGCAAGTACTTTGCTTGACATGCTATGCAAGTGGGAGCTATGCTCCCTGTCAGCCAAATGACAATTCTGGTCCATATCCTGAAGGAAGAGATCACATCTGAGTCTTCTGGAAGAGTGCAGTTTAGCTAGCAACCTACAAGAAATATGCATGGGGAAGCAAACCACTCCTCCATAACTTAGTCTCCAAATAGCACAAAAAATATATCTGCCACCCCACAAAAATAGACTCAAGAAGCATGGATAGAGTGGCAGATATTGATCAATAATTCGCAAATCTCCCCTTCCTTTTCAATGGGTATCTTCTTTCTCAGCTCTACAGTGGCTCAAGACAGAAAAAAATGTAACTGTCACTTCTCTATAGAGCATTTCCCTTGTATGGCCTAGGACCGCAGGACTCCTTGCTGAATTGCTGGATATTTTTGTGTATTTGTTTTATTCCCCTTTGACCTGAAATTATACGAGGAATTATTTCAATACCCTTGTATTTATTCGAACACGCCTTAAGGTACGTGATATGGTTTATTTTGGAAAAATTACAATGTGACTCTTGAAAAAAGAAGTCTATTCTGTTGATGTTAGACGGAACCATCTGCAAATATCAGTTAAGTCCAATTGTTCCATAGTATGGCTTAGCTCTCATATTTCTTTGTTAAACTTTTGCATAGTTGACCTGTGTATTTGTGATAGTGGGATATTGAAACTCGCTACTATAATTGTATTTAATCTTATTTATCCTTTCATGTCCAATACTTTTGTTTTGCAAAACTGGGTGCCTCAGTGTTGATACATGATAAATATAATGCCCTCCTGTTGGATTGTTCTTGTAATCAGTAAATAATGTCCATTTTGGTCTCTTATGATTTGTTTTGACTTGAAATCTGCTGGGTTTGAAAATATTATTGCTATCTTTGCTTGTTTTCTGGTCCAACTGCATAAAGTATTAATTTTTATCTTTTCATTCTCAGTCTCTGCTTTTCTTCATGAGTAAAGTACATCTCTTGCAGGCAACAAATTATTGGGTTTTGTTTTTGATCCAATCTGCCAGTTTATGTTGTCTTTTGATAGGAGAATTAAGACTGTTAACATTGAGCATTACAATAGTGACATATTCACCATATCCTGTCATCACCATGTCCCTTCATTATAATCTAAGATAGAAAAGACAGATTATTGACAAAACATAACCGGTTTAATACTACAAAAATCCTACTCTTAATATTAAAGCTGTCGTCTACAATATCAATGTATCTATCCAAATAAAACTAATATTGATTTATCAAAGGATTCACTAGTGTCAATATTATATCAAGGTCAATAATAAAGTAGACATCTGTATTGATTACCTAGACTAAACCAAGCCACCTGATGTTCTCAGCTCTTATTAGGGGCCAACTGTAACACCCTCTTTAACAGATATCAGTATCAAAGGTAAAACCAAAGAAATAGCAGCTATTGACATATCATGACAAGTTACCAACTCATGCAACCAGTATACTCCTTACTTTAGAAATGTGATCTATATTAACACAAACTGTCTACTAACTTATTAAAGCTGTTTAACAGAAACACTATATTATTGTTGATAGTATAAAATGTGCCTTAGTGTCCTTTAACTAAATAGCAAAAAAAATTGATTCCCAACAGGCCAAGCCACATGGAATCAAGTTATCAATACTTAATAACCCTATTAATAAGAGTAGTGGGGGTAGGAAGTTAAAGAACTAAGACAGGGAGTTGGCTTTGAAGAAAAGTAGAGTATACAGGATAGGAAAAAACCAGAACAGAATTCCTACCCTCAACTAGAAGAAATTGGGTATACTTAAGCAACAGTTTCAAAAGAAGAAACAGGAAAAACTATGAATGAAATAGAGAATATCTCCAGAATCTTTAGAAAGGCTTTTTTGGAAAAAAAAATTTCAAAGGGCATAAAGAACTACTTGAGAAAAAAAGAGGTATGAAAACCAGCAAGTAATAATACACACACACACACACACACACACACACACACACACACACACAAACCAATGTCAGGAAATATCTCAAATGCAGAATACCTACAGAAAGCAACTTAAGTGACTCTGAAGTCCCCAACATTTTCTTGTGTTATTTGAATGGGGAGTCTCTCTGTCTAAGACCTTCAGTCTTGTACCTAATGAATTCTTAAGAGTGGACAATTCTCACATTCTCCTTTATTATAGAAGACATACCTTTGTAAATTACAGAAAGACTTTAAAGTCTTCTGTTGTATTTTTATTTATTCATTTATTTATTTATTTATTTATTTAGCTATGGTACTGCACATTGAACACAGTGTCTTTGCTCTGAGGTGTATCTCCAGATCCTTTATATTATTTATTTAAGTCAGGATCTCTCTGTGTTACTAAGTTGCCCAGGCTGGGCTCAAACTTGTATTCTTCCTGCATCAGCCTCCCAAAGTGATGGACTTAAAGGCCTGCACCTCTGGGCTGGGCCTATTTCCTTTTTATACAATTTCTTTCAGGCTTCCCTTGATATAGTATCATTTTTAGAAATAAAATATTCTCTTTATAGAAAACCAAAGAGTTACAGAACAAACTAAAATTCTCCTTCAACCCCTTCCTTAATTTTGGTTCTCATTCTTTTCCCAAAGTAAAAGAATTATTATAATTTTTAAACATTGCTTTTCACCAGCTCATGTACAGAAGAAAGTGGATGGTCTCCTGCATTCTTGTGTACACCCAGGCAGTTCTCACGTGTGAACTGAGAACTCTGTGTGGGGATAGAAGAATCACGTATCATACATTCATGAGCCCCATGTCTGAGGCTGGGCCTGAATAAATGTTTAACATGCACAACTAACCTGAGAATTTACCACTACCCTTGGTATTTAAATTTTAAGCATTTTTCTCTTAGATACTAATTTTCTTTATTAAAAATTCCAAATGGTGATTGGTGCATATTAGTTCTCAAACTCCTAAGGGCAAATTGCTGTAAGAGCACTTTAAGTCACATAAGCAAGGACAGGAAGGCGTGTTAAACAAAGTCGTTAAGGCAAATGCCCACTCTAAGCAGACACAGCAAGCTCTATAATAACTCTGCCAAATGTTATCTCCAAAGAAAGTTGCACTCACTGTGCTTAATTTACCTCAAATGCTCATAGGATTAAACTCCCTTGTGTCGAGTTTATGGAATGGGGAAAGTAAATAGTCCTTGGAAAGCATATTGTAAGTTGCTATAAGAGACACACATCATTTTAAACTAAACCTTCAGCATCTGTTTTAGCCTCTGATTACAAATGATGAAACTGACAGTAATTCACATTTACCCAATAAAGAGGAAAGGTAGTAATTAAGGAGGATGTATAATCTTTATTCAATGCAAAGAACATCTGCTGTGTTCTTTTTTCTACCCGGATATCTGGAAGCACAATTTCCCCCTCCGCCTGTAAAGGGGGAAGAGTTCTTGTGCTCTTTGTAATATTAAAGAAGATGGCATAGATTGAAAACAATCTAGAAACACTCCCTTATCTTACTTTTGTATAAAATACATTATTTCAGATGCCATAAAGCATGCAAAATGTTTGAATTGAAAGCTAAGAGTACACCAGGTGTGGCTGGGTAGGAAGAGCAAAGTTTGAATAGAACAAAGGAAATGCTGAGTTTTGGGAAAGAGAAGGGCAGAGACAGAGACGGTAGAGTGACAGAGTAGGTAGCAGCAGCCGCGCTGTGAAGCCCTGGATGCTGCGCCAAGGTTCTCTGGTCTTTAATTCTGCAGAGAGAACTTGGTTACAGATGAGATTAAAAAATTCAACATGAAATCCCAATATTTATGATCCACTTCAATACCAGAAAATCGGGTTGCAGGGAATTCAGCATCATATGAAAATTGTACTCCAAATATTTATCTGAGTACAACCTGCTTCGTATTTACCTGTAGCCCAGTGGAAAATGATAATTCTCATAGCTGCTGGAGTACAACTTCATAATTTTTTGTATAACTCCTGTTTGACTTCTAGTAAAATTTATAGAGTGCTACTCTCCACAGGCTACGTCCTAAACTTTATTTAAGACAGCAGCAAAAACACCCCATCCCATACTCAAAATATGTATGGGACTATTTTTCAGGTCAAGTTTTATGCCACTAACCAATATGTATAAACACACAAAACAGCTGAGAACACCTATGCTAGATTTATCGTAGGAACATTTCAGAATAGTACAAGGTGTGCAAATTCTCTATTCTCAATCTCAAGAAAATCATACTCTCTGATCTCAGTATCAAGAAGAGAGATGCAATATGTAGGTGAAAAAAATTCCCAAGGTCTTGTTAAACTTTGTGGATCACAAAATTACTCTAATTAAAAAATGAAGGGCGGTGAAGATACTTGCCCTAGAAAATCTCACTAGAGATTTTATTTCATTCTGAAAACTATGATTTACTTAGATAAATATGTCTGCCATTTGCATTATGCTAAAGCCAGGTTGTGCTTTAGGCTTTTAGACAGATTTGGGGCTCACTCATAGCTATCAGATTGGCCCCCACAGCTGAATTCTGGTAGGTAATCGCTCTCACTCTTGGCTTCATCATGGTTTCTTACGTAGGTTTTTCTCTGCAGGGCTTTCTACATCTCTTAGCTTTTGATTTTGTTGCAGTATCTGCTCTTTTATAATTTGTCTGACATGGTTTCTGAAAAAAAGATCAGACAAATATACATATAAATAAAACAAGACCTCAATTATTGGAGCTGTCTAGGATTTAGTCTTTGTTTTTTTTTTTCTCCAAAATCATTCTTATTAGCATGTATTTGTGATACACAATAATCACATTCAGCGTGGTTGCATATACACATTGCATTTTAATCACTTTTAACTTCTTTTCCTCATTCCAACCCCCTCATTCCCCCCCATATTCCCATTCCCTCTGCACAAAATCTATCTTAATATTTTCTTCCCTTGTTCTCCTATTTTTCTCTTACATTTTATAGTTTTTTCTTACTTAAGAGAAGTTTTGTGATATTTAAACTTCTCTATCAGATTTATTTCTCTGAGTAGTCTCTCAGTGTATTCTTTTCCCCACAAATGACTTAAATTTATTTTTGTGGCAGAGTAGCACTCCATCGTGTATATATACCACATCCTTTTTAAGGTATTGTGACACCATCAACTGTTTCTTACAGGGAACTGATATGCTGTGGAATGATTACCCTGGCAGCACAGAAGGGAGGGATAAAGGATGATATTTACCAAGTAGTAATACTTACCAAAATATTATTTGTATCCTCATCAGCAATTCTTTGGTGTTACAAATAAGCATATCTGGGAATAAGATTCAGGAATCTGTTCCTTTAACAACATGTAGCATCTACTTGCACTTGGGAACCACTAGAAACCCTCAGACAAATTCAATAAAGAGACCTTCTCTAAGCCAAACCAGTCATGATGGCAGGCATTTGAATGAAGTAGCAATGAAAGTTAGAAAAATATGACATCTGAGAGACACTCACTTGTGAACTGTTTTATCAAATTCTTAGCCTTGGTTCTAGTCAATAAATTGGCTATGACCATGACATTTCTTGACGTCTTGTGCCTATAAGTAATGGTGTTTTGACTTGCTCAAGCTGCATGTGACAAGACCCCACTCAGCCCAGAGGTCACTCTGTGTTTCCTCTTCTCTCCCTAGCATCCCATCTTTTCTTTATCTGGAAGCTTGTCAGATCCATTTGGCTCTAGAGAGCCGCTAATATGTGAGCAACTGAGTTTTTCTGACAGGCAGCTGATTCCTGAAGATGTTGGCTTCCACAGGAAACAATGTGCTGTTGTCAGTGTTGAGCTCAACTCAGTTTTGCCTCTGAAGCCAGAGATGTGCCAAGCAACAGACAAGTGACTGGTCTGCTTACCGCTGTGAGAAAGTGGGGAGAAGGTGGCAGGATTCTAGGAGGACCTGTCCATTTGGGGCCCGGAAGACGGTCAGTAGGTGACTCAGGTGGTTGGTCTTCAAAGGCAGACATCAAAGAATCCTTGCCACCTCGGCCAGGCCCACGGGGGCACCCGGAAGGGTGCTCTCTGAGAGTGACAAGAATATTAGTAGCAATGCTTTCTTCCTGTCCTCTGTTTCTTTCACAAAAAGAGCCGATCAAAATCTGAATTACAGATAAAACATACTCTTTTTCCTTTCACCTTGTATTTTATGTATGTGTTATCAATTCACTTATGTTTTGGATAAAATAGACCTTGTACTTTAATATACTGAAGAAATTCCTGAATAACATAAGGGATGTGATTTCTTCCTTTATTTTTTTTATCCACCTATCACATCCCTTTCTGCTTCCCACTCCCTCGCACACCCTCTCCCCATGGCCTTTCCCTGTCCACAAAGTTGATCTTCTCACTTTCGTCCATCTTTCTTCGACTATTTGATTCTTCGGTTTTCTCATATTAGAGAAGCCATATGGCATTTAACCCTCTATTCTGATTCATTGGGCTTAATGAAATGAACCTGCCTTTATCTTAAACTCCTCAAAAATGTGCCAGGTTGAGAACTGGCTAGATAGTTCTACAGAGAGGTTACTGAGGGCAGTGAAAGTGATGTATATGATACCATAATGATACATACCTGTGCTGAGAATTTGTCCAACTCCATTGAACACACAGCAAAAGTGAGCCGTAACTTAAACTCTGGACCTTGAACAATTATGACGTCAGTGTGGGGTCCTCGGATATAGCACTCTGGTGGAATGTTGATGGTGTCTCTAGAAGCAGGATGTATATGACATATCTCTCTCAATCCCTCTTGACCTTTCTGTGAACCTACAGCTGACCTTTAAAAAGTAATTTAAAGTGCTTGCCTAACAAGAGCTAAATCAAACGCCAAGTACCCGAGTTTGATTCCCCAGCACCACATAAGCTGGGTGTGGTGGCTAACACCTGTAATGCCAGTACTGGGGAAGCTGAGACAGGAGGATTGCCATGAGTCCAAGGCCGGCCTGGGCTCCATAGTGAGCTCAGGACCAGCCTGGGCTGGAGAGTGAGACTCTGTCTCAAAAAAAAGTAATTTTAAGAAAACAAAAGCAAAGAAAGCGCTCTCAGTGAAAGAACATCAATAAAACAGAGGATGATTGGCAAGAGGAGAGCTGGCAGAACGGAAGTGCTGCCTGCTTCCTAAGACCGGGAACAACTTCCTGAATAGAACAGGTGACTAGTCCATTTTCATTTTCTCTGTACACTGTGAAGAAGAAATTATCTAGTTTGAAAATCAAAAATTTGAATGAAGGTGGAAAGATTAATTAAGCCTGCCTTTTACATTGGCAAGATCTGGGGTTGGGAGCTGTTCATGAGAGGGGTCTACATCCTCAAAGGCACTCGGTATCAAGTTAACACCTGCATAAATGTGCACAGCATTTGTTGGTAGGCCGTACGCAAGAGGCAGAGAGTTGCTAAGAGGGTCACCTGGGCACCACAGCCAGACTTTTTCAGAGTGGAGGAAGCTGTTGATGCTCCACACTTAAAGCCAGCTGTTGGAGTGTATCCTCCCAGCAGCTCAGCCACAGAGGCTCCTCATTTCCCAGGCAAACCCAACTCTCTTCCAGCCCTTCCCTAACTGACAGATTACTCGAGAGAGTTCCAATTTTCTTTCTTTCTAGACATGTCCCCAAAATATATTTTAATTATTTTCTGTATCTTCAGAGAAAACAATTTTCTATAATATAAAGACCATACGTAGATTGGATGGAGAGAATTCTGGTTTGTTGTTCAAAGATACTATTTCCTAGGCAAAAAGAACAGGTGATTTCCAGAATTTGTGAATGCAGTTTTGATAGTGATTTGAATCTTTGCCTCCACAAGGATCCCTGAATTCTTGCTGTCTGCATAATCGATGCTAATAAACAATTTTGTGAGATAGGATTTTTACTTTATTGGTATAAATCAGTGACTCCAAATATGAGATGTACTTTTGGAAACAAGGAGGATATCATGGCAATTTGCTTATTTCCTTTGTTGCATTTTTTAAATATTACTGTAATTATACAGATTTGCAGGGTACTGTGTGAGAGTTCAACTCATGTACATAGTACTCAATGATCAAAACCTGATAGGCAACACTTTCATCTCCTTGAAAGTTGTTTTTAAAATTTTGATTACCAAAGAGTCATTGCACATATTTATGGAGCATACAGTGATATATATATATATATACATTACACTGACCAATCAGATTTATATCTCATCATTACTTTAAACTTAGAGCTTTTGAGCTCCTCTCTTCTAGTCATAAAATTTATAGTAGTTTATTGTTAACCATAGCGATGCCATTACCTAATATTTTGAGTACCAAATATGGTCATGTAATGTATTTGTTGTTTTTATGTTTTTTTCACTTATTCTATATGATAAATATGAGAAAATTAATAATTTATCCTCTAATCCAGTGGTTACTAAAATTTAGCATGTATTACAGTCACCTAGAAAGGTTATTCCAGCGCTGACTGTTGAGTTTCTACCTTAGTATGTTTGGAGCAGTTCCTTCATTTTCATTTCTTACAAGCTTCAAATGCTGTTGATGATGTTTCTTCACAATTTGAAGACAACT
Organism: Ctenodactylus gundi; assembly: GCA_004027205.1. Classification (NCBI taxonomy): domain Eukaryota; kingdom Metazoa; phylum Chordata; class Mammalia; order Rodentia; family Ctenodactylidae; genus Ctenodactylus; species Ctenodactylus gundi. The sequence goes on from PVKB01002283.1 coordinate 106,185, forward strand.
CGGTCCTGATTTATGATTATCTAAATTATATGTCTAGAAATAAATCCACACAGCTAACTATCGAAGGAAGTGGTCCCAATACAAGGTTGTTTGGTGCAAAGCTTTAAAAGAAATCACAAGATTTATGTTTATTTACAAGAACCAGGGGTTAATCAAAATGTAGTGTTTATGTTGATTGATAGTGGACAAAAGATATTTCCACTGATAACTGGTTAGGTAAGGTTAACCAAAGTCTCCTTGATGAATAATACCGGAGAAACAAGCTTTCACTTAATGTACGCTCAGTAAGAAAATTCAAAACCCGAGGATGAAGAACAAAGAAAAGTAAAAGCAGAGAGATTTTAGCAGTGACAATATTAGAAACCTCTGTGTCTGGAGGCAGAATGAGGGGCTGTTGCCCTATAAAATTCCCTTTCACTTAAAAACTTACACATTTCCCAAGCTGACATGTTAGGTAATAAATCATTTTGTAAGGAGGTTAGCATTGCCTGGAGACACTCTAAGAAAAGATACCAGATTAATCAAAATGTAATTATGTCTCTCAGCTACCGTGGATTTTTGTTTTATTTTGTAGTTGATTAGATCTTGAGTTCAAATCTAAGACTCCAGTGACTTATAGCATTCCTTACAAGAAAGATGGAAGCCAGAAAGGATCTGCTTACCGAAGTCAAAAGAATATTTTTACGAGACAAAATCTGCCAGTTAGAGGTACTTTCAACTCAGCAGGTGTGTCTGGACAAAGACACAAAGTGAACCCCAAAATGGAAGCAGACATGCTTGGCTGAAGGGGGAAGGTGTTAATTTTCCAATTGCTCCTCTTCCCAGCAGGAGGGATATGAGGTCTGAATTTCAAATTAGTTTTACTAGGGTAAGTCAAACATCAACATCGGCGCACAGTTCTGATCAAGATAAAACAGGGCCCTAAATGTTTCTTGAGTGCCTAATGACACATGTCTAAGAGGGTTGTGGTCTTCTTGCATGTTTTTGTGACAATTCTGAAGTAACTACTATTATTGTTATTTCACAAGTAGATAGCAAACCGGGTGTCTATAGTCTGGAAAGAAGTGGTAGAGGAATAATATGAGTACACATCTCATGGCTACAAGATCCATGGGCCTGTGGTTATACCTCATGGTAAGATCTATCAAAAGGGCCACTCATTTATCTTCAAAATATAGGTTGAAATTTACAAGAGCCATACTGCTTGAAGACACACTACCCCACTTTCTCACATGGAGGCATCTTTCTCTTCATCTTGGCTCTACGTTCTAGATCATATGGGTTCTGGGGATTCTACTGAAATCACTTTGGATTTGACTTCTGCACTGTGAACTTCCTCTGGGTTTTTGTTTTTTCCTCAGGAAAAAAATGCAATAAAATATTTTTGTTTAAATGTCATCAAAGTCAAATGCAAAATATAAATAACCAATATAGGAATTATGAAATAGGGGTTTAAAAGCACAAACTAACAAATGTGAACCTCAAATTTAAAGTTAGGTCAGGAAAACATTAAAGGTAGGAGAAACTAAAATATTGTAAAGACTTTTGCCCCAAATAATATCAAATAATTCTAAAATGAAAAACCAAAATTACATCAGTGAAAATTCTAAACCAGTCAGCAGGAACATTTGCTACTACCATTGGCATAAAAGTAATGGGAAATAAAGTAGGATTTTCAAAAAAAAAAAAGTACAAATATTGACTGGGTTCAGCGGCACACACCTATAATGCCAGCTGACTGGGAGATCAAAGTTTGAGCACACCCTAGGCAACATAGGAATTTAGTGAAACCTTGCCTTAAAAAAAGAAAGAAAAAAAGAAAAAGCTTGGGCATATATCTCAGTGAGAAAGCTCTGGATTCAGTCTTTCAGTCTTAAGTACCAAAAAACAAACAAACAGAAAAAAAAGAAACATTAGGTAAAAAGGTGAAGTTATTTTATTGTTAATTTTTTCAACTGATGTTATAATTGCATAACAGTTAAGCACGATACCTGAGATGCTCAAAAATTTCCAAAATTAGTAAAAGAAATATGTAAAAGGCTGTTTCAAGGCTTCTGCATTGTGAAGGAAATTAGCAAACAGAGGGAAGAGAGAACAGACGGAATGGAAAAGTTTTTCACCGCCTATATATCAGATAGGAGACTCACAACTACAATATACAAGAAAATGAAGAAAAACAGACCCCTCAAATTCAAAGACCAGATTTAAAAATGGGCAGTGGAAATGAATAAACAGTTTTCAGAACAAGTCTAACTGGCCAAAAAATACACGAAAAGATGTTCAACATCCTTAGCCATTAGAGAAATGGAAATCAAAACATCACTACAGTATCATCTAACCCCAGAGAGAACAGTGTGTATCAAGAATTCAAACAGTAATCCATGCTGGTAACGTTTTAGAGAAAAAGGACCCTTCTTACACTGCTGGTGGGATTGTAGACCATTCAAACACTATGGAGGGCAGTATTGAAACTCTCAAAAGACTGAAACTAAACATTTCATTTGAACCAGCAATACCTCTTCTGGGAATATTTCCATTGGAGTTAAAAACATCATACAAAAGAGATACATGTGTAACATATTCACAGCAGCACAACTAACAATAGTGAAAACGTGGAAGCCCCCAAAATATCCACCAACAGACCAATGAATACAAAAATTGTGATATATGTACACAATGAAGTACTACCCTTTGACAAAGACAAATTGTTTCGAGGCCTGATGCAGGAAAATGGATGCAACTTGAGACCGCCATACTCAGTGAAGTGAGTCAGATACAGAAGATTAAATATTGAATGATTTCTCTAATATGAGAAACCCAGAATACAGTTATTTGATAGAGAAAAAATGGGGGTGGGTGACAGTGGAAGTTAGGAGGATGTGAAAGGGTGAAGGAGGGTCAAAAGGAGGAGGGGAGGGGTGATAGTTCTGGCACCATATACATGCGCATGAAGTATTCAAGGTCAATGTAAACATTATATATTGCACAGATATGTATTAATAAATGAGTAAAAAGAAAATGAATGCTGGATGTTAATCATAAACTTCTAGAGGTAGAAACGAAAATAACAATCACAGTTGTGATAAATTCATATAATGCCAGAGAATAAGTTTAACCAGAAACACTTCGGAACTATAAAAACAAAATTGTTAAATATTTTGAAGAACACAAGGCAAATTCTGAATAATTGGAAAAGCATTCTACATTGCTAAATTGTATGATAATAATATTTGACATTATATATAATATATCTGCCTATATATATATATATATATATATATATATATTTCCCAAATTAATATATAAAATAATGTAATTCAAGTAGAAAGCCAAATGAATGGTGGTGGAGAAGAGATTGTATCAGTGATCTAGTAGGAACTCTAAATGACGGAAATCAGCTATGGAAAGCACAGTGGAAGGAATACCCAGGAGAGAATTCTTGGCTTGGACTACATAATAAAGCCGTTCTGATCGCATTGATATGATGTTTTCATTGTTATAGAGAAATAAACCAATATCAAAGGACAGAAAAACCTAGACTTCAATCTTGTATATCTGAAAATTTTGTATGCACAAATGAAAAAAGGTTTACTCCATTGAAATCAGAAGAATACGAGTTCTTAAAACAAAGGCTGTTGGCATAAGTTGCCATCAATATGAAAGCAGAACTGAACACCTTTCTCAACTGATGCAGAATAATTCCAGAAGGATTCAAAGCTTAAATTAAGCTAATGCAGCAGACTTCGCCAAAGAAAGAATCATTTTTAGTGTATGGTCAAGTCTGGTTGCCTGATTAGGAGTGAATAACATATTTATGTAATTGAGTCTGCATCTGAGATACTTAAGGTGACCTTAGTTCTAATTCACAGGCGAGGAAAGACTAAACCTCCAAAACAAATGTTAGAAGAGGTGAGAGAGGAAAGAGTCAAAGTTGCTGCTTTGGTTCTGTCCTTTATCATGCTTACTCATGGTGCAGATTGGATCTGAATAAGGGCAGAAAAATGGTAGTCAGGATTTGCACAATTTGCCAATGTAATAAGTAGAGCATAGTTTCAATTAATAAAAACAAATGCGCAAAAAAGAATCCCGAGCTCAGGGCAAAGCCCCTGAGTTTGGTCCCTAAAACTAAGAAGAAAAAAAAAATCATTCCAAGTTTGCATACATGCAAACCAGGAGAAAACTGCGGAAAAACACTATACTTGTTGATTACTTGGTTTATGAAATAAAAAAGGGGAAGTTAATTTGTCTTTGCAAACTCGCGTATGTAACTTTTTATTGGTTATAAGTGGCACAAATGACTTTATCTTGACCCACAGAGACTAAAACATTTGGATGTAGGCACTGAGCCCTGTTGCTAGCAGGCTGCCCTTCACGCTACATCCAGGCAGCGAGATACCTTCCACCATGTGGAATCTTCTAAAAGCCACAAAATTACCCCCCAAAAGAAAGTATTACCAAATTCTGCATCTGCCACCATTGCTATCCAAATGACCCTGATGAAAAATTACAGCGCGTAAGTAATCCTGTCTTCGCTTGCCACACAGCCCGCCTCTGCGCTAGACTCTCGCAGTTACAAGCAGCTGCTGCTTAGCAGGAGAAGAGAGGAAATGAAGGAGCCCCAGCTACCCACAATTTGCTTCCTTGTTATAGACTCCGGAGAGTAAAGCTTCAAACTAGCTGAGTTCAAATTTCTAATTCAGTTCTCAATTCAACAAGCATTTATTGAGTGCTTCCATTGTGCTAGACACTGTCTTAAATCCAGAGAAATATCAATAAGGATATGCACATTGTGTTCCGAAGTAGAGGAAAAATTCCGTGCTCTCAACTGCTAGTTAAGGAAGACCACAAACAGAATCAGAAACTTATTTATTGGAAGGCAGGAAATGCAGCCTGAAGGAGAATGTGGAATTCTGGGATGGAAAGGTTAGGAATTTTAGATCAGTTGGCTGGGGAAGATAGCATACGAGCCAAGACTTGATGGATATGATCATTACCCAGACGACGCTTCCTAGTGCTTAAAACACGAGAAGACTACTGTTTTGTCACCTGACAGCAATTGGGGAACGTTGATATTTACTTGAACTTTGATAAAGAGACAAGAAAAACAATCGGTGCAGTTGTTTTAGTGGAGACAAGCAAAAAAGACTAAAGTGTTCTACTGAGTACAAATTGGTTCACATTAATAAAGTGATTATACACAATTTAAGGACAAGAACATTCGGAACTAAATTCTGCAACTTCCAGCATCCTATATACTTAAAGCATGCTTATGTGGTATCCCACTTGCACTTAAGAGGAAAAACGTATCTCTACGTGCAGTGTCCAATCTAAATAACTCCGTAGCTTCCTCTATAGCTCTGCTGACAACTGAGCTCTTTTGCAGTCCGAGAATAGTTCCACAATTTTCAGGAGGGAGACACGGCTATTATTTGCATTAAAAGTATAGCTTGTCTCTGTGGGTTGTAGATAAGAGTGCACTTTTCAGGGTGATGCCCACAGGACTGTAGTTCTAGAAATTCACTGTGTTCCTAAAGGTCAGAGTGCTCTCTCTTGCTCCTTTGAGATATATAACATTGGTTTTATGAGATGGGCCACTCACTTCATTTTCATAATTCATTAGCTCATGGCCTGAATTTAAAAGGAAACTGTTCTGTTTCATTTGGCATTGTGTCAATACAAAAATATTAATGTGCTTGCCATAACAAATAAAGAATATAGTGCTATTTCCCCTATTCATAGTCTAATACACATGTTAAGTAAGCAACAATGTTAGGTATATAACAAAATTTTCGAAGCATATAAATTGCTAAAAAGATTCCTAAAAGTTATATATATATATATATATATATATATATATATATATATATATACAAGATTTTTTGAGACAAGGTCTCACTCTGCAGTCCAGGATGAGCCTGAACTCACTACATAGCCTGGGCTGTCCTTGAATTCATGGCAATCCTTCTGCCTCAGCCTACTGAGTGCTGGGACTGCAGGCATGTGCCACCACCCCCAGCTAAGAACAATTTTATTTTTGAGCCTGTGATTTTACAAATGGATAGGTCATTTGAGCATTTTCACCTCTAGAATGTAAAGTTGGCGAAGGATAACACTTAGTGTTTACAATTATTGGGAAGAAGACGGAATGAGTGATTCAACATAATTCAGAATTTGTTAAATAATTTTAAGATAATTTTCACAATAAAGAATGCAAATGGCTTTGTCCCATCAATTTGCATTTATTTCATGACTGTAGGATTTCAGCTTCACATCATGACAGCCTTCGGGACTCATAATTGCCACAATCTCTTCATAGTGACCCTGCTCCATTTTTCCTGTGTACTTTCTCAGCATATTGTGAGCAAACAAAGCAATTAGAGTTCCATTGAGTATATAGCCAGACCCTGGTGCCAGAAATGTGCCTCACTTTTTGATATTAACTCAAGATAACCCATGCACCTTCTGGTTTGATGAAGTCCGTTTTGCCCTAACAAATTTTGTGCCCTTCCTTGTGGCACTGTCAGGATCACTTGCTCTTCCCATTCCCCGCTTCTGTCGAGAAGGCCTTGGTACATTGTGTTCTGCAAGTCCTGGGTCTGATTGTTTGGTCTCCGGGAATCCTGGGCCAGTTATCACACAGTGCGGCTGGGTTATTGCAAACTAGTAACATAAATTTTTGCATTCACAATGTGATGTATTACCTGGGTATGTCTTAAATACTGATTAAATATTAAACAAGCTAAACTATGAATGAATGCTGCTGCTGTTTGCATTGCCTGCTAAAATCCTCACCTCCTGATGATCCCGACGGGCCTGCGATCAGAGCTTGAGCTTGGACTTCTGGAATTGCCTCACTCTTTCCACCTCTCTTCTACATCCTCAGTGCCTTTCTTTCTCCACCGTTCCAGCTAATTCTCATGCTTGGTCAACCTCAGCTCATAACTTGCTCTAGGAAAAGTTATTTGATCCTTTCGTACAGGCTGACTTACATGTCCTACCTTAGACTTCGTGCTTTCACCACAATGGGCCTGGTTCCTATGAACCAAGAATTCTGAACACTCTCTCATCTTGGAGACTTAACTCCATCTCACTGATCTCTTTGGAAACATTCTGTTTATTTCTCTCATCTTCTTCTGTTTGCTGAACTGTCTTTCCAGCGAGACCACTCAGATCACCCCTCTAAAACAGTCTGATTTCTGCCCTCTGTGTCCCATATTTTTGATACTTGTTTACTGCTACTACCCTTCTTTATACCATTTTCAATAGAACTTAGCACCTCTAGTGTCTTCTTCAATGTATTTATTTATAAGATTTTTCATGATTTTCTCTGAGAGAGGAATCTTGCTTGATTTGATTGCTGTTATATATACATACATATATATATATATATATATATATATATATATATATATATATATATATATATATATATATATATATATATTTATAAAAAAAAAAATATAATAAATTATATATATATATATATATATATATATATATATATATATATATATATATATAAAATTTACCATGCCCCAAACTGGCATGGTAAATAGTAAACATTCCAAATTATTTTAATGCATAGTCTTCACAAAAGAGTAATGCAAACCTTGCATATTTACATTCCGTGATTGTGGTTATCTGCATCCTTTACAAAGCCCTGCTTCTCTGCTTCAGAGAGGTAGAATTCTGCCTTACTCTTTTTTTTCCCGTTGCTAGTATGTAGCCTTCTAACTGACACATAATAAATGCATCCGTCATCTACTCCTGTGTAACAAATTATCCTAAACAACCACTACACACCACATGAATGCTTGGGATGGGGTGGGTAGGGGAGGTCCTTTGTTCCCAGCCCAGCTCACTCACATTTCCTCAATATCTGTAAATTTGGTAGCACCTTGCTAATCTTGGTTGGTCTCCATTGTATCTCTGGTGACAAGGCTGAGACGCTGGCTGATTGGCCAGGCCCCCGGGATCCAACATCACAGAACAGTTTCAAGTGTGTTTGTTCATAGACTAGAAGTGCACAAGCCAAGATGCAGAACCAACGTGGTTTCACATTTACCACAATTGATTGATCAGAAAATTGGCAACACCATCCAAGTTTTAAGAGTAGGGGAAGAAACCTCCGCACTCCATTGCGAGTTGCAACAGTTACAAGCTCTTGGTACAGAGAGGGGAATGAGGGCAACATTTTATTTTCTAATAGGCAAGCAAAAGATGTTTTCCTTACAAAATAATAATTATTACAGGTAATATTATTGCAAGTATACTCTCTTCTATGTTGTGTTTTATATGCACTCATTTATTATCTAAAATTGTTTTGTTAACATGCTAACATTTAACATGTTAATATTGCTTTGTTAAAATTGGTCTGTTAACATGTCCCACACTGAAAATGAGAACAAAGCCTAAACAGGTTAAGAAATAGAGATGTGCCAAGTGGGTAGGGTAGACCTGTGAGCATCACATTCTGTGAGGGTGATAAGAGAGGCCAGGTAAACATCACGGAAATAATAAAAACAGTTCCATAAGACTGTGTAGAACTGAACATTGCTAGACTTCACAACTAGGAAGTGCGTTATTTTCTGAACTTGCCTAATTGTTTAGTTTTCCTAGGTGCTTAAGTTAGAAAAAACACATAAGCCCAGCTGTAAAGCAGCCCCCTCAAATCAGAAGCTCTGGGGAGAGGCCTAGGAATCTGTATTCTTAACAAGTTCTTAGGTGACCCTTAGTCATGAGCCATTTTCCCACTGAACTAGGAAATAGTCATTCTAAAAAATCCAGAGTACTTGGAGAGGACAGAAGATTTTCTCCCTGATTTTGCTAGTGTCTATGAAGAGCAACAAAACTAACTTCAGGTGCTCCAATCACCACTCATTTTGGGGTCAGTCTTTAACTTATGAATATAGGCATATATACATACACATGTATGAATACATACATGCATATATATACATATATATGACCAGCAAACAAATTGAGAACACTGACTTAACAAAGGCTAGGACACCAACGGCAGGATGAGTCAGCCTCCATGTTATCACAGTCAGGCTGCCAGGGAGAAGACAGAGCCACCCAACCATTTAACGCATTAATAGGATGGAAAATAAGAAAGCCTGCCAGGTTTAAGCTTTAACACAAATTGAAGATATGGAAAATCAAGCTAAAATATTTCTTCAGTCCTCACAGGAAGAGGTGTGCTCTTTGGGGAGTTCAGAGCCTGGCCTAATAACTACAGCTGGCAGAGGCTAGAGGAAGCAGGTAGGCATCCCAACCCCTTTGCTAAATTGCTCACTGCCCGTGGGCCTGTCACTATGAATGATTTTATTTAGTAACTCCTGATTTCTCCAAATTTATTATTTCTCTGCATGAGGCAAAGTGCATGGGCCAATTAAACCCACACAGCAAGTGATTCCCAGTAGGAGGATTGTGGGTGCTGTCGGGTGGGTGTTTGGTTTTCCATACTTGACAATTTGTGCCTGATATTCACTTTGTTTGGCAGGAGATTTATAGAGAAGAGGAAAGAGCTGACACTGGGAAGGAAGGAGAAGCAGAATCCATTTTTCTGGGTAAGTGGTTGAGCAAAAACTCTTTCAGTCTTTTACTTCAATTGACTACTTCCCTCTATTTCTATGTTTGCTTAACATTCAAGAAGCACCTTTCACTTGCGTTAATCACAATTTCTTCTCAAATTTCTTTGGGATTCAGGGGGAGCTCAAGTCCAGGTGTGTCCTCTAAAGATGCATATTAGTGCAATTGATTTTTAAAAATTTCTTCTTTCCTATTAAAAATACTTAAGTGCATATATGTCTCTCGAAGAACTCTTTGACTACATCTCATCGATTTTATTTTGTAAGCTCTTGGTTATCTTGTATTTAGTACAATTCTGATGACGATTTATTTATCTTAGTCTTTCATTTTTAAACATGAATTGTATAGCAGGTTTATAAGATAAAATTCACAAATTTGTAGGAATTGCTTAAATAAATTGTGAGTTAACTGTGTAGCCAATAGATCTCATGATACATATCACAGGTGTTCAACATTGTGGTGTGCTTGTGACTCATGGTCTTGGGCCACATGCAAAATAAATAATACAGGTACTATATATAAGTAACAGACCTTTTGTTTTATATTTTAATTTAATCATCTTGTGAAATACTAATTAAATTGGAAATTTTATGTCTGGCTAGTAATAATAAACGCCCAACTTCACAGGAACCTATGTGATAGTGGGTTGAAACACTATTATCTACAGCCCCGGTGCTTTACCTCACCACGTTGTGCCATCATATGTAATATCTTATACATGCAGGTTTCACTTTGACCGTGTGTGTTCAGCACAGCGGGCAGAGGTAGCATCGCACTGCACCCCCCCAGTGTGGCAGTCCTTGTCACCTACCCAGCCTGAGCTTGGCACAATTGAATTACAAAAAAATTCACATAATCTTTATGATCTTGTGGAACTATATTACTCACCTTCCAGGTGGCATGGGGCAGCAAGATAGACAATCTGGTATTTATGATATTTTTGAAACGTGTTATTTCCTTCATGAAAAAGTCATACTTAATCTTCCATATGTGCTTAAGAAAAGTGTGTACTCCTAACTGTTGTCAAAAACCTCTGCATATCTCTACTAACTCACATTTAATCATTTTGTTATTCAGCTGGGTATACTTTCAGCTTATTTTGTATGTTTATCAACTGAGCGAGATGCATTGAAGTCTGTCATGGTAGGTTTATCAGTTTCTCCCCTAATTATGTTCCAAGCATTTTTAAATTAGGTGTATGCTTATTTTAAATTACTATGTCATCTTAGTTCATTGAAACCTTTATCATTGGATAGTGATGCTCCATTTAACAAATACTTTCTATGCTAATACTTGGTTTACCTGACGTTAAGTTGCTTATTTTTTTGGTTGTCAATTGTTTTACAAGCCTTTTCTACTTACCTTCACTCACGTTCTTTACAGGTGTGTGTCCTGTGCCTACCATTTTGTTTCCTTCTTCATTCAATGAACCCTTTATGACGATTGCATTTACTGCTAGCAATTGAGGAATCTATATCTGTTTCTGTCGTTTCTATTTACTATTTCAGTTTTATCTACATATTCTAAGTTTTTATTGTTAGCATACATTTTTTAAATAGTAAGAATATTTGCAAATTCTCATATCCTGTGGTGCTTGGTAAATACGCTTTCCATCTGGTTGAGCCCTTGTCTTTCATGTCTTGGTTATTACAATCCTATTTTCCCTTTTTTGGTTTAAAATATTTGTAGACAACATAAGTTTTTATCATTGTTTCTTCATATATCTCTTAAACTACTGCCTGAATTTGCTTTTCGCTTGTCTATCTACTTGTCAAAACTGTTTTCAGAGTATATCTTAAAGAAGTGATTGCCTAAGGCTTTGAAAGTCAGAGAACAATTTTATCAGGTCTTTACATTTGAATAAAAGAAGAAAAGGATGCATTTCCTTTTCTTCTTTTTTGGCATTGTTTTCTGACTGAAGAAAATGGAAATATGGATAAACAATAAATTTGAAAATTAAATTAATCTTGATTACATTGTACATATTCATTTGCCTGAAAATAAGCTGGTACATCTAAAAAGGAAACAAAATCTAGAAAAAAAGGTGTTATAATTTGGAACTTGAATGTGTCCCGACTCTCACATGTTAAAAGTTCGTACCCCAGGTTGGCCTTATTGGGAGGTAATATGACCCAATAGGAGTTGATAAGAGGCCCTTAGCTCATTCGGGGTGGACCCTCAGAGGGATTGTGGAAGCCTAGTCTCCTCCTCTGGCTCTCTGCCCCGTCTACTGATGCAAGCATCTGTGCTCCAGCACACCAGGATGTGCTCCTCACTACAGACTCAAAGGAATAAGGCTAATTTGTCATGGAGTAGAACCTACAAAAGTTTAAGCAGAAACAAGCCTTTTCTCTTTATTAGAAAATGTCTAAGATACTTCATTATAACGATGTAAATTGATTAACAAGAGGCATTTTCAGGATTATAAACTGAGTTAATTATTTTGTTTTTCCCCTGGACAAATTAACATATAGTCAAAGGGTTAAGTCAAGCAGTTCCCCCATGCTCTTCTCAAAAAGTTACTTACATTACAGAGATTACATTTATTGCTCGGTGTAGGAAGAGAATGTAGGAAGAGATCAATGAACCCAAACATTCAAATCCATGAATTCAGTAATCATCTCCTGAAACACAGATGATATTACTTGTGGGATGGCTTCCAGGTCTCAGGCAAAGCCCATGAGGTTTGAGGACGCGGGAGAGGGGGCACAGATGTGCTTCGATGATGATAATATTTGTGATCTTTCCTAAGAATCTTCTGTGTTTGAATCCACACTGTAATTAAATGAATATAAATATTAAAGGCCTACTGGTGACATATAACTAACTCAATAGTTTCTTCCCTTTTCATCAAAAGTTGGAGTAGTTCATGGTTTTTTACATGCCCTTTTTTTCTGTTAAAAAATATCATCAACCCGACTGTTATGAGTGATCTTTATATGTGGTGTTTTGTCTCTGTACCCCTTCAATTTTTTTTCTTTGTCTTTGATAGTCAAACATATTATTTTAATGTGGTGAGGTATTTGTTTTTCCTTAACTTTTTTCTTCAGTTACCTATGGGCATTTCAGTCTGAGTTCTTTAATATTCTTTAGATTCTTTCTAATGTATTTCTCTATCTATAACAGTATTACAATATTTTATCTTTACACAACTAACGTTGCTTGATTTTTAAAATGTACCCTGTCCCATTGCTGACATCCTTCTTACTGTTCTTTGTGTGCTAATTGGGCTAATTTTATGTTCTCATTCTTTTAATGCTAGTAGTGCTGCCCTAATAGATCTCTTACACAGTATGCTTGGTTTTCTATGAAATATTGAGACTCTTCAAAAGTCTCATCGTGTTGGCTTCTGAGTTTATACTGCATGAGGTTTTTGATGACATCATCAGACCTGACATTTGAAGAAACCCAGAGTATAAAAGATAAATACAACAATAAAAGACACTCCCAACTCTTGAAAATTATTCTTCCATTTCCAAGGAAATCATAATTTACTAGCCTTGGAGAATTTGGAAAGGGGAAGTGTTGTGAGGTGACACAAGACTTCTTATTCAGCATTAATTTACTTCCGATGCAGTCGTACTAGTTTGGAGCAGCAGCAGGTACGAAGGACAGGCACTACTTGTCCCTGAGCAATGTCAGGAGACAGGCAGACGCAGACTGTGGCGGTTACTTCCTATGCCCTCCCTCTGCTGCTTCCTTCTGCAGGCAAAAGCCACATCCCTACACAGGGCTCACAATAGTCCTTATCACCTGCCAGAAAAGCATTTCCTGCATCTGTTCTTGTCATTTTTGTTTGGTTTTCCTCCATGTTTTCTCGTGGATGGATCTTATAGGTTCAATATTTTAGTAGGCACTTGTATGCATGCTGTCATGTTAAGATGGAATATTACTCCATGGTTTTTAAAATTATACTCTTTTCATTATTTTGACATAGTTAGACAATGCCATATAGTTGTAATAAATGATACAAAGAAATTACTAATGTCTCCAGCCTGGTCGCCCCTGCTGGTGACAGAACTATAACACAGTGTCACCATCAGAGCATGGGTATTGATACCAGCTAAGATACAGAACTTTGTTCCATCACCATGAAAATTCTTCCCTTGACCATATTATTTTATACCCACTTCCTTCCAATCTTGACTCTATAACTCCTGGTAATAACTCCATTGATATGGTCCCCATTTCTGTAATTTCTAATTCTGTGGTTTAATCATTTTGAGAACATTTGACAACGTAACTTTGGAGTATTAGTTATCTTTTTCATTCATTCATTGTACCTTTCTGAAGATTCATCCAGATGGCTGCATTTTGTCCATGGTTGCTCCCTGTGTACTGCTAAGCAGCCGTGTAAGACACAGATGCCTGCAGTTTGCCTAACCATTCACCGTCTGTAGGACATCTGGGTCTTTCCATTTCTCAGCTATTACAAATAATTCTGATATAAACATTTGTGTGCAGCGTTTCTTGCATAAATATGATTTTCATTCCTCTGAAGTAATATTCTAAAGCACAATCGCCAAGTGTGTTCATTTTCTTTAAAGAAACTGCAAACTTCTGTTGAGAATTGTTATGTCATTGTACATTTTCGTGGTGTACGAGTGATCCATTTTCTCCAGATGATCACCAACATTTGGTTTTGTCATTGCCTGGACTTTGGGGAACCTGGCAGGTGCGCAATGGTCCCTCATTGTGTTTTAACTTTCATTTTCCTGGTAGATAATGGTGGTAAACAACTTTTCAAGTGCTCTCTTGCCATCTGCATGGACGCTGTAGTGAAATGTCTCTTCATGATTTTTGTATATTTTTTAACTTAGCCATTTGATTTTTTCAGAGTTGAATTTGATACACTTAAATACATGTAGTATTTAGCTTCAGAGTCTCAGGGGATGGGAGGATGGGACTTAATGATCAGTAGGAATTAGCTTTCATCAAGCCAGTAAGCTAAACTCTGCAGGGCGACTGCGTAACATTGTACCTAGAGTCCACAAGAATGCATTTTCACTTGGAAAACCCTGGAAAAACTGAGGAAGTCAATCTCCAGTTAAGTGTCCTTACCGCAAGGAAATACAATAGGGGGGCCTTTTATTTGAATTAAAAGGAACCACACTGATGAGACATTTTCCTAGGTAAACTCAATACTGGTAAAGTAATAACAACACCGAGCTCAGATCAATATGTTTAAAAACAACACAAATACCAAGCTTCACACTGAGTTGTTGAGGGCATGGTGCTGGCCTGCATAGATTATCATGAGAATACTGTTGATAGTTTGGCCTGGTGTCAGGTAACCTTGTCTAGGGTTTTGAATTCGAAGCTGTTATCAAAGAAGGTCCTCACTCCAAGTCCTCCAGTTGCTCATAAAACTGAGATGAGGAAAACAACAATAATTTGAAGACTAAAGGAAGAAAGCCACTCTATGGATGGGTTTGGAGTAAAGCTATGAAAATACGAGTAGCTGGCAAATCAGCTGTTACATTTCTCATGTAAAAAGCCTGTGCGTGTGTGCATGTGTGTAATTATTGAGCTTCTAATAGCTTTAAATAGCTAAATACTTGAGGTTGACTTGAGCTGTAGGACAGGGGCTTAAAATAAGACATTCCTCCATGGGCTAAAGCCTTGCAGTAAGAGAGCAGCTACTTAGAGGTCCAGCTTAGCGTTCAGTATTGATGACCAGTAAGACCAGAGACGAACCCATACCAAGGCAGGTACTATGCGAAGGACAGATTGTAGCCAATTCTATCACTCTGTAACATGGGGTGGGAAGACAGGGATATTCTCCTGACTTTCAAGGGTATTCAGGCTTTGTGTGTTGTATCTCCTCTGCACGGCTGCTGTAACATTTCAGAAATCTGGATCACTGTTTAAAGATGTAGTCATAGCAGCTACCAGGAAGCTATAAGCTACTTTCAAAGATCACAGAATTAATGTGACTTCACTTCCCCTATGGAATTTATTAAGACTTAAAAAAACCCCTCTAATTGGAAAGTGAAAGCTATCTGTAAAATTTCAGGCTTTTCATTTTTTAAGATAAAGAATTGCGTTATTTATCTCACTTCCTGTTTTCCACTCATCTCTTGATTTTTGTGTTTGAGCCAAATGTTTCTTATCTGTTATTTATTTATTTTGCTTATCTCTAACTTGATTTTTGATTGCATGTCTCACTTTTCCAAATATGCTGGCCCGACTTGGGACGAAAAGCCGGAATTAGGAGAAAACGCAGCCTCCACACATTGACCAACGTGAGGGATTCCTGAGTAACAGGGAGGGTGGAGAGGCTTGTAATTTTTTTAGTTCTAACAGAAAGCAGCACAAATGGTGGCATTCTCCCTCCAAGATGTAGCCAGTTTATGTGCGGCCTCATTCGCTGAGTCCCACTGCAAGAAAATCAAAGGTTCTGCTTGTTTGTTATGTTCCAATTTAGTTTCTATAGATTTTATAAAACTTGAGGTCTTAAATGTTAGAAATGCCACTTACTTTGTTTCTTCATAAATCCACTTTTTTTTTTTTTTGCTTTTGGTCAAAACAAGGTAATGTGTTGTTCTTTCCCCTCTCTGTACCTTCCATGCTGACTTGTCTAGCAGCACTGGATGAAAGTTGTTTTCATTTTTGAGGAATCTTGAGGCTCCGTGGCAGGGGAGGTGCAGGTTACAGCAGCACACGGGAACAGCAGCCAGTGGCAACTGTCTTCATTCGTTTTAGTCACTTAGCCATCCGATAGCAAGTATCATCTACTGATTAGCTTCAAAGCAACAGAAAGTCATTACTCACAGGTCTGAACATCGAACACTGGAGGTCCAAGTGACAGCACTGTAGACTTCTGGTGAGAGATCTCCAGATGCAGGCTGTCAAGGTTTCCTCATTCCCACTGTTTATCAAAGGAAACTAATGCCATTCTTGAGGGATTAAGGTGTGTGGGCTAATTGCCTCCCCAAAGTCCTTCGTATGTTACCACATTAGGGATTCGATTTCAATGTATGAATTTTAAGGGAACACAAGCATTCAGCTCATTGCACTACCATTTTGTAGAAAGCAAATTTTATAAAGCTATAATCCTATCCCATAGAATTCTTTTTTATTATACTTATTGCTTCAGAGTAGCACAAATCTCCTGTAATGCTTTTAACTGCAAAGAACACAGAAAAAGTGTTCCCCTAATAATCACCGATGTACGCTTTTATTACAATGTCTACATAATGCAGTCTTTCAATAATACAATTAATTTGTTAAAGGATTAAAATACCTTTGACTGTGTGTTAATTAATGTCAAAACTATGATTAAGTAAATTATGGGCAAATTTTATTACTGAAATTTGATTTTCAATTATGCTCACATACATACTTCATTGTACTGTGATATTTACTATAATTTTTCTTTACTGACATATTTGTAAATTATTTGATAAGAATGGTTATCCTAAAATTCAAAAGATGGGAAAAGAGTTACTGTATATCTTTGCCATGTTATACTGAGATATTTCTCAACACATCCCCCTGAGAATTATTAATTTTCTAGGGTTGAACCCTTCTTTGAGTCACTATGTACTACTGATTAAGGTTGAAATTGTGTGAAGTTATGGGTTAATTTTTGTCTGGGAGAAAACCACATGAATTCTGTCAGTTAGAAATGACAGTTCCAAAGGTTACAATTTTATTGCCTTGTAGAACATTAACAACTATTGCCTCTCACTTAGAAAGTATTTTAGCACATATTTCTGCATTGATTATATAAATCTCCATTCTTCAAGTGCTTCTTGGTGCAACTCTCTAGTTGGCCTGTCCAGAGTGAATAAAGATTCACAGTGGGCACTCACTTTTGTCAATTTATTTTTCTCCTAACTTGACTTTCTATTTGTTTCTGGCGTGTGGCCAACTCTGGTTGTGGTTCTAGTGTGCACACATCTGTAAGTAATTTTCTAGTAGCAGCAACAGTGTTTGGAGATCAAATTTGGCCAATCACAGGCGAAACGTTGGCTATCTGTTCTCTGAGAGTGTACTCACAGGAAATCTGGTTTATCATTTTTGCTTGGAAGAGTTTCAGGTGTCCACAGGTAATTCATATGTTCAGTGTCTCACTAGAAGTTCCCTTTGGGACTCTGATGGCCTTCCTTTGATTATTGGCTATGAGTTATTACATTGAGGAGACACTAAACAAGGAATAAAATTCATCCTGAAGCACTGGGAACCGTCCAGTCATGCCTTCCAAAGTCTTTCCTCAGAGATACACAAACACTTTCTTCCTTCAGCTGCGAACTTTGACAACATAGATCAGTCTGGAGGAGCCTCCCTAGGACTCAGAGCTGACAGTCGTTATTGGAAGTTGGCTATGTAGGTACTCTGTATCTATGCTATCAGCCACTGTTACCAAAACACCAGTTTCCTGGAAGAGAAAAGGTGCTCATCATAAGTCATTATGTTTGTACAATGTATATAAGCTAATACTCCATGGTTTAGTGGCCCAGCCAGGCAAAATAGACTTATAAATTAGTCACAAATGGAACATTCCAAAAATCAATCTTCCATGTGCCGGCAAAGGTCAGAGCCACAAACAGGCTCTCCTATAGAAATGAGAATTGATTAAGAAACATCATGGTTACTGTATTAATTCCTTATTTCAAAGTATATTCACCTGTGTATGAACTTAATTAAGAATGTATTTCATATTTATTGAGACTTTGGTATATTACCCAGTGAAATTTTGTGTCCTGCATTAACTTTTGACCACTGTCTGAGATGGTTAATATGAAATTGATGAATTGAGTCTTCCCATCATCCATTATTATTTTCTAATTTAAGGAAAATAATAGAATCAAGTAATTCATCATCTTCACATACATGGATAATGTCCCAGTGGCACAAAGTATGGAAAAGTTGGTCCAAGGCATAACTTTATATTAAAATGAAGAAAGTCTATATCTTTAAGCTATTATTAATGAACATTCCTACTTATGCAACTGTAAGCATGTAAAAGGAACAGATGACGTAAGAGCCATGTGTGCGCCAGAATTTCTCTGGTCTGTCAAAATGTTACAGAACACAGTTTTCTTTTACTTGTATCTTTTTTTTTCCTGTAAAGCAAAACTGAGTGTCTTGTTTTAAAGTTGTAATGGACATGGATAGGCATGATTCAATCTGAAAATTGATGCCAAGTAAGTACTACTGTTTACGCAAATTAGCGAAAAAAATCAGGAAAAAGAGTTTTGAATGAAAATAAATTGTCAAGTTGTTTCAAAATATGGAAAGCACAGATCACCAACTGCATAAGAAATCACAGCAAGAATCAACAAATAGGACTACATTTAATTTGAAAGCTTTTGCACTGCAAAAGAAACGGGAAAGTGAAAAGACAGCCTACAGAGTTGGACAACATATTCACCAGTAACACATCAGACGAAGGATTAATATATAGATTATACGATGAACTGAAAAACATATATCCTCCTAAAACAAAAGATTCCATCAAGAAGTGGCAGCTGAAATGAAAAGAAACTTCTCAGAACAAGTACAAATGGCCCTCAAGCATACAAAAAAGCAGTCTTCATCACTGGCCATCAGAGAAATACAAATAAAAACAATGTTGAAGTTTCACTTCATCCAATGAGAATAGCCTACATCAACAATTCAAAAACAGTAATTTTTGGCAAGGATGCAGACAGAAAGGAACTCTACTCCACTGCTGGTGGGAATGCATTCTCCTACAACCAATATGGAAAGCAGTCTGAAGATTGCTTAGAAAGCTTAGAATGGAAATTCCATTTGATCCACCTACTGCACTACTGGGCAAATTCTCAAAAGAAATGAAATCAACATACCAAAAAGACATATGTATATTCGTGTTTATATTAGCACAATTCATAATAGCCAAATCCTGAAAACAATCTACCTGCCCATCAACAGAGGAATGGTTAAAGATGACACGATACCTATACATAATGGAATACCATGCAGCCATGCAGAAAGACAGATACGAAGCATTTGAGTGAAAATAGGACCACCTAGAGTCAATATTGCTCATTGAAATGGACCAAGCTCAAAAGACTGACTATAGGTGGGTGTCTGTCTTAGTAAATGCTCAAAAATAATGACATGAAAAGGCCCCAACATGAGTGACAGGGAGAAAGAGAGTCAGTGGTCTGATAGAAAAGGACTGAACTTCTGACAAAGACGTGGACAAAGATGCTCACTGATTCCCCAAACGCCATAGTTCTAACGTTTTACAGTATTTGGAATTTATGTTTTTATCAAAAAAGTTAAATTTTACATCACATGATTTTTTCCACAATAAAATTATTATAAAAACATGGAAAGCAAAAGTAAGTGGCACAGTTTGACTAAATGTAAAGATTGTTTAATGGTTGAGGAAAATTACTGAGATTGTCATACTGAAAAAGGAGGCGCTGATAAGAAGCTATGACGTGTTGGTATGTTTTTAATGGGTCTCTTAACAAGGAGGGAAAAGTTTGTGAATCCTTTGTGCCAAAGATAATGCTAATGCAACACTGGAATTTGGTTTTTCTCTGTGCTAAAATGATAAATTGGTCTCAGAGCATTCAGTTCTTCTGAACAGGAAATAGAAAAAGGTTACTTTCTAGCAGCTGTGTAATTTTCCAGACAACAGAGATTCTGCAGCTCATCAGAATAATTTGTGTGCACTCTTGTTGTTTTGCAATGTCCTTGAGTACTTTTAAGAAACAAACAAACAGAAAAGAAAGAAATGTTACTTGGAAGACAGTTAAGGTCATTTATTAGATTACCTTTTTTGTATCTTTCTTAAAACATTCTTCTGATATTATTCTTAATAGGCAGGCTTCAACTATTTATATTTCTCTGGTACCTTATTCTCATCTTTATCAAATATCTACTCACCTCTGTATCTCTTTTGATTTTTGCCATTCTAATACGAGATTATGCATTCAGAAATATATATTTTCAAGATGTCTTTTATAACTTCTGTTATGAAAGAATCTTTTAAAAATAGGGTCTTCCAAAAGTCCCTAGATACCTACAAAGATTCTTCTTTCATCTTACAATAAAGAAAGAATACCCATATAATTAGTTTGATATTCTCAGTATTTCTTAATTAGTTCAGCATGCTTGAAAGAGCTGCTTGGGAAGAGCTGTCAAATCAAAACAAACTCTAGCCTCCTCTAAATTAGTTTTGTGTGGAAAATACCACTAATACAGTATGTTTCAGAGCTTATCCACATCACAGAAAGAATTGGAAGGTTCTGGGATCAAGGAAATACTCTCAGAGTTAATTTTGTTTTGCTTTAAAGGAAATATAGATCTAATTCTTATAATATCATTACATGTTATGACCTAGCAGAGAATTTTGCTCCCATGGAACCTGATATTACTACTTACTACAATGATTTAATCACTCCGAGTTTGTCTTATTATCAAAAGATAGTTTGCATTTCTCTTTCTTGTTTTCAGATCCATAATAAGCTATAGTTTGGACATTCGGTCCTCCCCATGAGTCATATTCTCATGCCCTCAGAGCCAAGACTGGAATCTCATTGTTGCTGTAAAGCATAGGTTTTTGGGTACAAACTTCTAATCTCACAGCACTTACACACTTAGACAAGACTCACACTTACCAGAGAACTAGTTCAAGATTTCCAAAACCACCGTAGGCCAAGAAACGGACATCGTCATTGAAGTTTGGGTCAGATAGCTAATCTAAGATAGAGACAAGAATTAAGTAGGAACAAATAAAAATCCAATAATGGTTATCCATTTAGAAATATTGTTGGCAGTTTTCTTCAATGTGCCAGTTTATGATGGATATATGGGCAAGCAATTTCCATTTCTTAGCAGAATTTATTGTAGGGAGTGAAATGGCACTTGTCTTAAGTGGTGTCTTTTCATGCCTCAGGAGACAGGAATAAATAGCGAATCTCTATCTTTCATGGCAATGTAGTTATTTTCTTAGATTCATTAAGGTTTTCTTAAACCAGAATACAATTATACAAGTCTATTGCATATTCAAGATCATACTGAAAATAACACTTGTATTTTTACCTATGGAAAACCCACAATTAAAGAATATATAGGACCCATGTCTACAGCGCTCTTCCAGGACATTGGTCTAATAATAGGTCTTGCTGCACCTGTTTTAAGGAAGGTCATCTTCTGACACCTGACCAATCCAGGAGATTTTTCAAACCTCAAAGAGAATAACTCACTTGTATTACATGTACTAAAAGAAAAATTTGACTAAGCTTCTTAAACTTGATAAAGAAGAACAAATAATAGAGTTTTTTCCCAATGTATAACTTAAATTTTTTAATGACATTCTTGTCCAGATTTTACTGCTGTGGGCTAAGGAGTTTTCAACTCCCTACAGCTCGAGGTTTGAAAGCCATTCTGAAAACACAGGCGTGCACAGTCACTTAAGACCTCTTTCTGAGCTGTGTAAACGAAGCAAGCCAAAACTCAAGGCACGCTGGCCTTTTCTGCGATATACAAAGTAATGCTTGGCTACTGTTCATGATCCAGAGAAGGCTGCTCAACACGATCTCATAATGTGTAAATAAGTACAAGAAATGAATGCACGATTGTGTCTCCCAGAGGATTGCCTAACAGACCTCACTAAAAGTTACTTCCCTCTGTGATGTGTTTTAGGTTGATTCATGGTTCATGATTAGACGTAGTTTCCGTGCAAACCTATTTGCTTTAACAAGACTTTAACCAGAGCTTCTCTGTTACAAATGCTCGTGGTTTCGTTTCTATATAATAATAAAAGTTACTATTCTATTGCCCAGTAGAACATTAATCAGCTTCATTCTAATTTAATACATTTGTTTTAGTATGGCATTCTACATGAATTATTCAACAATTTTTGAAGTAGCTTAGCCAGACTGTTTTTCTTTCATAAGTGACCTAAATATATTTCCGATGTGTTTTTGCTATATACTTATATGATTCATGACTTCATTTTTGTAAAAGTACACTCTGACAGGATACTAGTCTGCAAGGCTAATAATCTACACTATATTATATATTTGCTCCTAGATTTTACATTTGTTATTTAAGAAAGTTGCAACCTAGTGTTTGGGAGAGGTAACATTCAACTGTTTAATGTTCACATTTTTGGAAATGTTCACCAATATATCAGGGATTTAGAGAAAGACAAGTACCTACCAAATATTATTCCGATGTCCTTGTTATAGGTGTCTCATCTTACTCATCTATACCATTATCAAAGAAATAATTCTTCATGAAGAGAGATTATTTGTTACAAATACTTACTCGTGTGTATTTATTTGCTTTTCTGTAGAGAGAATTGGCACTATTTCGTCTACATTCTTACCTATCCTTCCAACTGTCATCTATTTTTAAAGCTCACCTCACCATTCTAGGTCTATAACACCTGTCCTTAATCTTTTTACTAAGGTTTTCCAGCCAGGTATTTCTAATCATATGTCTCTATATTATTGTTTTACATTCATTGGACTTATTTCAAGTTTTCCCATTGGATACTGATTATCATGAGAAACATGACTATATCTAATGGCTGAATAAAATTTGAGCCCCATCAAAAAATCCAGCTAAGATGAATCAATCTCCCCCTTTTAAGCATTCTGTCATATTGAAAACATCATTGATGATCTCATTAAACAAGTGGCACCTTATAAAAGCTATTAGATTTTCCCCTATTATGTTTGAATTTTGTGTCACTATTAGACACATAGTCTTCCTCCACCTTTTCTTTTTTCTAATGATCATTAAACTCATAGGAAACAGAACTTGTGGCCTAATGTACTTTTGCTCCCTAAGACATCATCACATTGCCTTTCATAACTAGCTGTCTGTAAATAGTTATTGATTTGATTTTAATTCTTGGACATTGTCTGAATCTTTGTACATACTTGAGTATAACATAATTTCCAAAATTGCTCATAAATGGGTTATTTTTGCCTCGTTAACTTGTGGAGACATTCACACTGTCCAGAACATTAGGCTCATCTTCTCAGGGCTGCCTGGAAATATGCGAACAAGACGCTCCACTGCCTGTGACCGCAGCTTCCGTATTTAACTGAACTTGATGAAATTCAACACTACTGCTTTCACCCAGCTGCATAGGTGAGTTGTCTGCCATATTCCACATTGTCATGAGATTCTTCTGTTTTCTCCAGAATGTAGTCAAGATTTGGGGCCAAGAGATGTCAACAGTTTAGTTATAGCACCCTGGTTTTGGTTTTGTTTTGTATTGCTTTTCTGGTCAGCAGTTGTATGTCTGTTCCGGATGCTCTCTTGCCTGGGTTCTAGCTGGTGGTAGCTATTCGTTAATGTGCATCACTTTCAGTGACTACAGTTCTTTTGTCACTTCTGATATTGTATAGCCTACTTCCTAATATATTTTTAAATTTTTTGAGTTAGTAGATACTTATCAGATGCGCAGTTTAAAATTCCAAATATCTTTCAGGTTTACTAACATTGATCTTTCATCCTTGATACTTTATCAAAGTTATTCTTAGCAAAGTCAACAACTTCCTTAAGTGTGCAGAATCCCAAGGTCAGTTTGTCAACCTTGCTGTACTGGACCAAATGCCAACGTTTGCCACAACTGGTCACTCTCTTCTCTTCACTCTTAGACTGTCACCTGTTTTCGTTCTGTGTAGCTCACTAGCTCTTCTGCCACCTTCTCTGAAGATTCTTCCTCCTTTCTCTTATGTCTTCATACTTTGATGCCACAGATACTTGCTAGCTTCCTCTCGGAACTGTCTAGATAATGTCACCTGGTCTCATTTACTATTGTGGTCCTAGATGTCATCCAGAGGCAAAATTTCTATTTCTGTCCTTGAACTGTTTGATCCTGTTCAATGTCTGTCCAGCATCTTCAATTTAATTATCTCCAAAATGGAACTTGAAATCATCCTTCTAGGTCCATTCACATTCTAGGCTTCCCTAGTGCAGTTACTGGTGTGTTCTACTCCATTTGGTGCTATTGTTTGAATGTTCTTCCCATTTTTATTAGAATGCATATGTGATGCACAATGGTTAGTAGCATGTATATGTGGTCCACAACTGTTGCGATGGAGAATTCTGAGTACATAACAGATCACGTAAACATGCCTTCCCTTCCCCTCCCCCTTTTCACCTTCCTACCCCCTCTCTTCTCCTCCCCTGACTTCCAACATCTCGTCTATTTGACTCTGTTGTTTATACTGTGGGTTTCTCAGATTATAAAAACTACCTGATATTTAACCTTCTGAGTCCGATTCACTTCACTAAGCATGATGGTCTCAAGTTGTGTCCATTTAGCTACAAATGACTAAAATCTAACCATCTGTTACAGTTGAAGAGATTATGTCAACTTTAGGCAATTAGGAACCACACCTGGATTACAGCTGACAGGTGTATGAGGGATTTGAGGGCCAGCGGATGAGGGAAGAACACCCACCCGGATGTGGGAGGCCCAAGTGGGACACCGAACTATATAAATGGAAAGAAGAAGAAAGATGCTACAGCTCTTGCTTCTGGGACACCTCTTGCTTTCACAATTATCTGTGAACACCGACTCTTTTGCTTGCTACACTTCATCACAGATTTGCTCCAGTCTTGATTTGCACCAGTCTACACCTTGCCGAGCTTCAGTCTCCAGTTTTTGCCATTATTCTTCAAACAATTGAGATCCACAGTAGATTCTCACCAGCTGTTCTGCAGTCCCGGACAGGTGTTTAACCTCACTGCTGAGCAGCCATTGGATCCTCTAGCTCTCACACATTCAGGCTGCCTTCCTGGGCTATTGCTGTCCTCAGACTTATAAGACCCCAAATAGATTATATATATATATATATATATATATATATATATATATATATATATATATATATACATATATATATGTATATAATAAAATTTCTGTTAATTCTGCCTTTTATAGAAACTAAACTAATGAATCATCTTTACGGCAGAATAGTACTCCATGGTATAAATATACTACATTTTTTGTGTCCCTTGGTCTGTTGATGGATGTCTTGGCATCTTGCACACTTTCGCTATTAGCAGCTGTGCTGCTATAAATATGTGTGTGCGTGTATCTAGGCTATATGGTGCTTTTAACTGTTTTGAAAAAAATACCTGGAAGAGGAATCACTGAACCAAATGGCATATTTGTTTTCAGTTTGTTTGTTTTTTTATTATTCTCTAACTTTCATTACCATGTGGTGTAATTTTCCATTTTTCATTTCTAGTTGCACTCATTAGGCGAGTTTCCCTTCCTTCTTTTGATTAGTTTAGCAAAAGTTTTATCAATCTTATTTATTCTTTCAAAGAACTATTTAATTCTTTTATCTTTTGTATTTTTAAAATTTCCACTTCTTTAATTTCTGCTCTGATCTTTACAATCGCTCTTCTTCTACCACTTTTGGTTTAGATGTTTCTTCTTTCTCTAGAAACTTGAAGTACATCATTAAGTTGTCTGTGTGAGATTGCTCTGTTTTTGTAATGTGTGTGTTCATAGCTACAAATTTCTCTTGGTCCTGATTTCATTGTGTTGCGCAGGTTCTGGTGCGATGTGCTTCCATTATCATGTGACTCTACAAAGTGTTTTCTTTCTTCATTTCTTCTTTGATCCAATGTTCATTCAATAATATACTGTGTAGCCTTCATATATTTGTATAGCTTTGGTAGTTTCTTTTGCTATTGATTTCTAGTTTTATTCTGCTATGATCTAAAAATATTCAAGGAATTATTTGGACTCCTTTGTACTTACACATACCTTATGGTTATGATATTGCCTATTTTGTAAAATGTTCAGTATGCTGCTGAGAACAAAAGTACATTCTGTTGGTATTGGGTGGGGTACTCTCTAAATATCAGTTAAGTCCAGTTGTTTTATAGCATGGCTTAACTCTGAAATTTATGTGTTAATTTTTGTCTAGTTAATGTGTCTGTCCGTGACAGCGAGGTATTAAAGTTCCCTACTATAACTGTATTGGTGCCTGTTTGTTCTTTCATGTGTAGTAGGTTTTGTTTTACAAAATTGGATGTCCTGACGTTGGATATGTGTGTATTGGTAATGGGGGCTTCCTCCTGCTGGCGTATTCCCTTAGCCAGTAAGTAATGTCGATCTTTTTCTCTTCTGACCTGTTTTGGCTTGAAATCTGCTGTGTCTCTGAATAGAATAGCTATGACTGTATGTTTTCTGGGTTTGGTTGCATGAAATATTAATTTTCATCCTTTTATTTTCAGTCTACATATTTCTTTATGAGTGAAGTGCCTCTCTTGCAAGCAACAATTGGTCAGTTTTTTGTTTGTTTGTTTGTTTGTTTTTGATACGATCTGCCAGTCTGTGTCTTTTGATAGGAGAGTTTGAGACCATTAATGTTGAGTATTATTATAGTGTTATATTCACTACATTTCGTCACCATGTCAGTCAGTACATGGGAGAGATTCAGTCCTCATGATTCAATGACCTTTCTAGACTTGACTTCTGAACACATGAGATTCTGGGGGACAATTGAAGTCTAAATTACAGCAAATGAAATGAGGTTCTCATCATTTTATTTCCCAGAAAAAATGACTGGATAGGTTTTCACCACATTTGATCCAATGTAAAAAATGCAAAATACAAGTGGTTATGGGAATAAATCACAATGAGTTAAAGTTTTCTTCTTTTTGAGGAAATAAGGTTCCATGGAAGGCCCTTGTGATTGTGAAAGAGAAGAAACGTGCCATGGGGTTTGAAGATGGCATGCAACAGGGTTCCCGATCACAAGAAGGGTGAAGATGCTTTGAATTCCAGAGGGATTTTTCATTCAAATATTTACTCATATGAGAAACACTAATTACTCCACAGTGAGTTAGGTAGGAATATGCTATATTTGCTTATTTATTCTTTCTTAGCTATCTGCCCGTCAAAATCTGTGACCCTCTCAAAGGACAAGAGTTTGTCTAGAATTTCTTCCAATTATTCAGTGCCTTCTGTGAGGTTCCAGGCATGGTTTGTGGGATGTATATTAATGATCTTTCGTCTGGTGTTCCCACAACCCTACATGTTAGGTTGTATCAATTCCGTTTTATGATGACAAAACAAGACTTAAATATTTAAAAAAGCAAGCAATGTGGCTGCAGTCTGACCATGTGATCAATAAGGAGATTTGGTGTCTGGCTCCAAACTCCAAACTTATTCCCCCATTGACTTTTTTTGATGTTCTTTGTGCAGTCCTGTTTTCAGGAGTATTAGTCAAGGTGTAATGTTGCTTATTCATATTGCAAGCTATTTATTTTCAGTCTGGGGGGGACAGGCTGGTGGAATCAGGACTCTGATTCTGCATTATGCATTAAGCTGCCTCTAGCCAATAGCTGTCAATCCCAGAAGAGTCTGTGTCTCAGCAGAAGTCCACCAATAGTCTGTGTGTCCTGAACACATGACGCCCACGTTTGGAGAACCGAGTAATACTGCGCTTAGGAGAAGTCTCATTTTCCCAATTTTGCTCACTCATTTGCTGTGTAACACACTTAATCTAATATTCCCTTGGTCATTCCACAAAACTGAATTTTTACTACAACCTTAAGTAATATTTGTAACCATCTGAAGAATCTCTGAAGGATTTTGAAATAATCTAAAGTCGAGTTTAACACAACCACCTAAAGCTATAGTTCTTTATATCAGATAGCACATACAAAATATTCTGGAAGTGTTAGAGTTTCTAGCCTAATATATTTTCTCAGATATAATAATTTTGCTTCTATTTCTCAGAACATTCATCTCAAAGTGCTTCTTCAGGGAAAATAACTCAGTCACACCCAAAAGTTTTCATGTGCAGCACTCCAGAAATGAATGGCATTGCTGAGAAAATAATTGTTTCCTTAGGTAGTTCTTTTAGACAAAAAGCTGCCACAACACCCACTTTTGAGTACAGTACAGTACACTGTTATGTGAATAGCTGATTTAAATATGGAATTAACAATAAGGACTTATTTTTCCAAGATAAAAGTCGACAATGAAGCTTTCTCAGAATTCATAACACTACATAGAGTTCTTTCAGGTACATGAGAAAGGGGTATCAAGTAATAACCAAATAAAACTTGAGATTTTAATTTTTAAAAGTCTAGATGAAAAATAGCATGAGTTAACCTTTTATTGTGCTCCATGTGTTGGGGATTCCCCCAGGCCACCTTCAGGTTTCATGATTTATTAAGAGGTTTCACAGGACCCCACAGATAGTTGGACTCATATTTGTGACTACTGACAGCAGAAGGGTACAAAGAAGAACGAACAAAGGCCAAAGCAAAGCCTGAAGAAAGCTGGGTACAAGCGTCCAGGAATCCTCCTCCACTAGATTCAAGGACAACACACTTTCTTCAATGATGCGAGTGAAGTATTGTCTACCAGAGAGCTCACTTGAAGCTTGGTGCAGTAGTTTCTACTAGGAATTGGCCCACTGGCACTCTCTGTCAGGGATGAACCAAAACCCTAAACTCCAGAAGGGAGCAGGTGGTGTGGCATCAGCATGCTCCTTATGCTAACACTTTAAGGAAAGAGAGTTAGTCTTTTTTACTTTTTTCATTTATTCCTCGTTATTTTTTATTGTTGTCATTTGCAGTACTTGGGATGGAACCTCCTTGACACTGGAGCTACAGTTTCAGTCTTTTTCTACTTATTTATTTGTTTATTTTTGAGATGGGCCATCCTAATTGCTAAATTGTCTAGGCTGAACTCAGATGATATGCCATTCTCCTAGCTCTGTTACAAAAGAGCTGGGATTGAAAACTTATGTCACTAGTATCATTTATGAGAGTAGTAAGAATCTTCCCCAAGTTCCAAATTTCAGAAATATGCCAGAGGCCAAGTTGGCAAGCAGGTCTAATGCCACAATCCTTTCAGAGGACAAGCGCCCCAGGGCCCACTGTACTAGTTCTTTCTGCCCACCTGGCTAACCTGGTCTCAGAGGCTCATCCTCTCTCCCAAACAGAACCTAGACACACAAACTGAAACGGATGCAGACAGAGGAAGAAAAACACACAGTCTCCACTGAGCCACATCTTGTGGTGGCAAATGCCGAGCTGAGCACCCCGGGAAAGCCTTGCCGGTCCACTGATTCACTTCCCAAGGCCTTCCAAGGCACTGCTACGCCTCGTAGAGAGAGCTCGAAAGTAAGGGGTACTGACCTTCGTCAAGTGCATTTGCTCTCAGAAATAATAATTAATAATAACATATTCAGATCACAGTGCTAATGTCATTTGGCATGAAATTACCCTTCCCCTTATCAGGACCTGAGTGAGTCTTTTTTTTTTTTCCTCAGGAGGGACACTGAATACCTCTTGGCTCACTGCCTGTTTTACGGTTCCCAGCAGCTCAGGCTCTGAGATCAGCAGAGATAAATTGCAATTGGCCAACTTTGGAATATGGGCTCAGGGACAATAGCGGCTAATTTAGTTCTTTATGATGATATGATAATGCTGCTACTCAGGAGTGTGAAATGAGGGAAATAAGCTCCCTCGTGAAACACCACGAAGGAGGAAATCATAGAACTGGAAAATAAGTTTGGCTTTTTAAGACCAAATTTGGCTCTTCTTCCGTAAATCCTAAAAGCGTACTTGGATGGGACTCGAATGAGGAGTCAGCAGGAAAAAGTAAAGGGAGAAGAATGTGCAAAATTTCTACGATGACAGATTTCCTTTTGTTCCCCAGGGCCAGAAGGGTAAGAATAAGGAAGTGGGTGACAATTTGCTAATTGTTCTGACATGCTTCAGACAGGTCTGATTTTATGCTCAGGAACACAATTAAATTCACTGAAATACTTTCCCCAAAAGAATATCTCCCCAGGGAGTGCAAGAAGTTAGGACAAAAGATTTAGCAGTACTTTTCCACCAATCGTTTTTATTATCTCCATTTGTACCTCATAGCCTTGAAAAAAGCCCATGCTAGTTCTGAAAAAAAAATTAAAACACTTACCAGTAGATACTTTTTGAAATACTGGATAAGCACAAACCTTGCTGCTTTACCTGATCTATCGTCAAAATATCTTGCCCTGTCTTTCCTGTCAGTTAAAACACACACACACACACACACACACACACACACACACACACATTTTGTGCAAGTTTCCTACAAATTCAAAATTTTGCATGTTCACTTAGTCATCCAAAGGCTAAAATATTAAAGCAGTCTATGGCTACTTCCCACATCATGACTGCTATTTTTTTTTCAGAGCCAAACAGCATGAAAGTTCTTTAGACATTCATGTTTTCCACAAAGTCTTTCCTTTCAAACAAACATTTAATTTCTGATGAGGGCAGTAGCTACCCTCAATGTATGAAATATTTCCATGGAAAACTCTAAGGAAAACTCTCAGCTCAATTTTTATGAAGATATCATCAAGTAATATTTTGAATTAAAGATTTTTATTTACTCTTTTTAGACTTATTGCTGTGAACAAAGAAATACAGCCTATAGCAAGAAGGAATGTGAATTCAGGTCACTTCAGATTAATCCATGCTATTGGAACTTGTGTACACAACTAAGCAATTTAGACAGCCTTTGCCTTTAAGGAGCTAAAGAAGGGATATTGGAAAACCAGGCGTGACAGCTGAGCGACATCGCAAACTGAAGCATTATGCACAGACTTTGACCAGGCACAAGCTAAACCGGGATGAGACCCTAGACGACTTTAGGTTAAAAATGTGCGTGAGGTGACTGCAATCTGTATATCTTCTTATGTCCTTTTATTTACCAGGTCTCCCACAATTAGATTTCTTCCTATACTCTGTCCAATTCAATCCAGAATTCTCGAGCCTGCTTCCTTACAATGCAGTAGCAGATTGTCACGTTTTTTTCCTCTTGGATATAGAAATCAAAAACACATATGGACAAGTTATGATTTGGCATAGAAAAATAGTTTAAATTCAAAATGAAAGACGGTTACTTTTGTATTGGTCAACACAGCCTAACTAAAAAAAAAAAAATTGTGAGTTTCCATTACATCACTTTCTTTATGAAAGATTAAGAAAGTATTCTAATAGTAATTATATTGCTTGTTTGTGTTTTAGGAAGAAATAAGCCAGTGGTCCCAAATCTCTTAGTCACCACACAGAATTGTTACAATTATGTGAAGACATATTTCAAATGCAAGGAACTGAGGCAAACGCAGAGGAAAGTGTGGTTGTTAAGCATAATTGTTAATTGGCTTGGGAACCACTCAAGGGACCAATAAACACACTTCTGGGTATGTCTGAGAGGGTTGAGGAGGCGTGACCTTGGGTACGATATATGATGCCTTTCCTGTTCCTCTTTGACTCTCTTCCGCTGTTCTGCTTTCTAGCTGCCAAGAATTACGCAGTCGTGCTCCACCATGCCCTCTGTCATGATGGAGGAGTCAGCTAACCATGGACTGAATCCCCTTAAGCCATGAGCTAAATTAAATCTCTTCTCCTTTAAGTTATAGGTGTCAGAAATTCTTGTTAGCAATAGAAACCTGGCTAATATAGAACAGCTGCAGTTGAAGCTAACTGCATAACTCATATGAATCTGTGCAAAAAATTAGTTCTCCTTGTTCACAAATAATTAACTATAACAGCAATAGCAGCACATGCAATGAAGTGTGGGATTCTTTTGTGTACAGATGTCTATGTGCCTGGACAGGTTGCCTGCACATGAAGCCATCACTCTTGGCAGTACCACCCATATATGCTTGGAGCAAGGCATCCTGTCTAAGCTAAGATCTAGGACAAGATTTAACTGCTTTCTCTTCTTACAGAGTCTCTTTGTTAGAGTCTTCTAGAGGTCATTTTTGTGACCTGACTGTTACCGGTTTAATATGCCACTAATAAATGTCTCTCTGTATTTTAAAATTGAGTATAAAACTAGTTCAGATTTTTAACTTTTTCCAAATCACAGAATCCTGTATATCTTCTACAGACCACAAATATAGTGGACGTGAAGGAAAACAGGTAAAACCTTGAGCACAAATCAAGACCATTGATGAGCTGGTGAAGGATGCCTTAAAAAGCGACAGGCATTTTCTGTCTCACTTCAAGACAACTACCCATCTCTTCCCCCTGTCACTTTCCTTAGAACACCGCTCAAGCAGGCCTGACAAATATTTGGCATCTCTAAGGCAAACTTGCTTGTGAGGCCTAGCAGTCCAACAAGTTTGAGTGAAATAGCTAAAGGAAATACTGTGTTGACTCTTTCTCCTGTACTGTACCAAGCAGATGTGTTTCCTGTTTCACTTCCTTTTCTTCTGCTACTTTATATTACTTTGAATTCTCTTTATCTGATTTTGTTATTTAGACCTTAATTTATTAAAATTAAG
Source organism: Ctenodactylus gundi (assembly GCA_004027205.1). Taxonomy (NCBI): domain Eukaryota; kingdom Metazoa; phylum Chordata; class Mammalia; order Rodentia; family Ctenodactylidae; genus Ctenodactylus; species Ctenodactylus gundi. The sequence continues at coordinate 139,052 of PVKB01002283.1, forward strand.
CACACACATTCAAATGCAAATATCCAGTGCCTCTAAATTGTGGTAATCAGGGCCTATCTTAGTTACCCTCTCGTGGCTGTGACAAAATACCCAGTGTATAGTCCCTGATGAGGCAGCTGGAACAGCAAAGGCACATGGCAGAGGTGGGCGAGCTGCTAATCCCATCGTAAACAGTGGTCAAGTTATGCTGGAACAAACCGAAGTTTGCAGGCTCAAAGGAGCTCAGAGCCTTCCCAGGAAGAAACTGTAACAATGTTTCTTCTTCCTTCCTTCCTTCAATAACTTTAAACTGCCAGTTGGGCAACACCCAAGGTGAGTGCCCCTCCCTCATTTCCTGGTCTGCAACACACAGTTCCAAATACGTGAGGCTTTGGGGGATACTGAAAATCCAATCCATAGCAAGGTACAATACACTTCTCTCACAACCCAGTTGATGTGGGAGCGCAGCTTACCTTTCTGGCTACACTATTATCTCAGTATGTCCTTTCAGGATATCCCACATAAATCCTAAGGGAGTAACTCAATGCCTTCAACTCCGCTTCCTTTCAAAAATTGAATCAGATGAGAAGGAACAAATTCTGCCTGATTCATTGATAAAGATTTCAGAGGAAAATACTGGGAAAGTCACTGAGGCTTTACTGAGCAATCTACGCTAAGCCACCTTCATCTTTTATAAGAATAGCGACAATCAAATTTGTTCTCTCATTTCTCAAAACTGTAATTATAATGTAGGGCGAAGTATGTGAAAAGGAATTGGATTATTTATAAAAGTTTTAGAATAAATCTTTCTGGGTCAGGAGGTTCACCCTGTGGCTAGAATTTGATGCATAAGCAAAATCCTTGGGAGAATGACTGTTCTTAGAGATTTTTCCCCCCAACCAAGGAGAGCTTGTAGAAATGAGAAATTTCAAAGAAATATTAGAAGTGGGTTGGCAAAACTCAATTTGCTTTTTACTGTAATGCTATTATGGCATTTTTGCATTAAAGAATAATGCCCACATTGTGAAGATGATGTCAAGTATGCCCTAAAAGGACACAGACCTTGAGGCAGTCATCTCTGACTGGTTGCCAATTGTGCTTGGAATGACACACACACGAAGATATGTCAAGAGGTGCAGCGTCAGCAAAGCATTAGAGCCTGGCAGATTGAAGTAGTAGGCAGCTGAATCCCAGCCCCAAAATAAAGAAACCAATTACATCTGAGAGAGAAACACAGCTTGCAAGTCAAGGAGCTTCTCTACCAAGTGACTGTAACAAGATAGAAAAATTTAACTTTCCTTGATTGGAAAAATATATATTTCTCCAAAGCAGTATATATATATATATATATATATATATATATATATATATATGTTCTTTTCTATAAATATATCTAATATATATTATATATTCACACACATGTCAACTGAGAGAACTGGTATATGATCACTGAAAAAGTGTTGATCTTCACCAAACTATCTATCCAGAGTTCTCTTGTGTAACTTCTTATGCTGATCTCTCTGTTTGCTGCTTCCCTAGAGAAATGGTAAGGAGCTAACCAGCCATCACGGTCACGTTTTTGTCTCAGATGCTGAACCTATTTTATTGACTTCCCTGAGGTTGTGTTGAGAATAATCAGGCTGTGTTGAGAATAATCATTGTTGGTGTCTAGGATCAGCAGAAAAAAGTTTCACTGATCAGTGATGTCTGTCATGGTGTACAAGAAAAAAAAACATTAGTAGAAAAGGATAATTTCATTCTTAAAATCTCTGCTCTGGACGTAACCGAAGTGGGGGCCTTAGACAGAGGGGTGATGGATGTGGTGCGGCAGTGTTGCAAGTACGTGAGCTCTGTTCAGATGTGACTCCATGGCAACAGCCTGGGGAACCACAGGAGCATTCACACTAAGGATCTTCCCAGGAAGTACTTGAGCCAGGTAGTAGTTTCTACTTGGTGCTTCACTCTTCTTAGAAGTAAACTGGGTCCTAGAGTTTCTTGTAGCCTGGCCTAAACTCGCTCAGAAATGCACAGCAGCCTGAAACTCTTCTTTCCCATTCTTCCCCACTCCTCCATGACTTCTTTGTTCATACACTAAGGGTCCCTCAAGGGTCACCCTGCCCCACCCTTCTTCTTTTCCCTCCACAGACGTTTATTCATCCAGCGTCACGGGCATTTATTATATTCAGTAGACAGGTGCTTTATTGCCGTGTGCATGAACTTACCTCCTCATTTAGAAGACTACTTCAGCATCATGATGTACGGATATAGATAGACAGGTAGATAGATAGATGCTATCTACATAGATAAGTGGAGGGGAATTTATTGAAATATTACTAAGCACGATGGAAACTTTCCCTTTAAACTTTGTTCCTCAGTGGTTAGATGTATAATCTATAGGAGCCTCAGGTAAGAAAACTGAAGGAGAGATTCCCCAAGACAGATGCTAGGGCTATACTGACAGAAAAGTCTTAGTTGCTTCCAGGCTTGAACAGAAGTACATCCGAATGTATGAAGAATCAAAATAAAGAGCTTCACAAAGGCAATGTGTTGCAGGCAGACAAGAGTAACCTCTCTGCATAGTGGGACAGAACTTAATGACCCGGTTCTTAGGTGGCAGTGGGATATTTTCCTGTTAGGGATTTAAATGTCTGGTCTTATTTTCCTGGTGAATGATTTATTTTTTTTTCATTTCTCTCATATTATTTCAGTTTACTGCAGAGGCTTCTAAATTTTTTTCAGAGGATTGAATTTCATTCTCCTTCTGGTGGATTTTTCTGAGAATCCCAGAAGGGGAAAAATACAGTAAATTTTGTATGTTTGGCTTCCTATCATATTTTTTGACTCATAGCTCAGGTTAAGAAATACTAGAGAAGGTTAAAAAAGATTCTCAGGCAAGGGTTGACTCTCCTTTGTGTTGAAAATACAGATAATAGTTTCTGGAGAAACAGTCTTAGAAATTTTTGTTCCCATTTCATAAATAATTTCTGAGATTTCCATTTATCTATTGATAATCTTTTGATGAGGCCCCGTTTGAGTATAAATATAACTTCTTAGGCTACATTATGTGTTGTGGTTAGGATCTGGAGTGTCCCCAAAAAGTCTCATGCATTTTAATGGAACCATGTGATGTTGGTGGATTGGGGTCTGGTCTGGAGGGGTGGATTGCAGTTAAGTTAGGATTAACGGTGTGTAGCGCCCACACCTGGATGCAGGAGGGACTGGTTACTGGGCGGAGACCTGAAAGGATACATAAGCTGCACCTGCCTTCCTGGAGGATGAGGGGGAGGGGGGGACAGCACGACGAGGATGACGACGACAACAACTAGTCTCATCTAGCCTCAGCTTGTCTTCCTGGGAAGCTGCCTCCACCTCTCTCTCTCTGCCATGCACTTCGATTGTTGCCGGCCACCCCTGAATGGACTGTGACCTTCAAGACTGTGAGCTAAAATAAACCTTTCCTTTCCTAAGTTTGTGGGTGTCGGGCATTGAGTCACAGCAACGAAAAAGTAACTAAGACATTATGGAACAATTTTACTTAACTTTTCTTATGGCAATTTAACTAATAAACATGTTAAGATTCAAGATAGAAAGCTATTATTATTTAGTTCAGTTTATTGAAATAAACCCCATACTAAAAAGGGAAAAAGTTTCTAAGAACTATAGAGTTACAGAGGAAATCACTGAATTGAATAAATCAGAGATATTGCTCTTAGAGCTTTTGATTTGACATACGCTGTCATTTAGTAAACCAATAATCAGTAACGTAATGTCTAAAAGCAGGCATGTCCAACCTGTGACCAGCTGTATTTTGTATCCTTATTTTCTGAAAAAAATTTTCTTGGACTATGCATAAAATATACAATATAGTTAATGTATAATATGTAAGTACTAAAGCTATCTTTTAATTTTTATTTAAAAAATTATTGACAAAAAGGTGGTCTTAAGGTCAGAGTCTATTTCAGCTGTCAGCATTCTCCACAGCCCTTGCTTAGTTCAAACTCACGCATGATAATGTGAATTCTTTCCCATCACTCTTTAGTCGCTGGAGGAGTGCGGGGCCTGAAAGGCTTTCTCCGCAGAACAAGAGAGCGCGAGGGTCAAAAAGCTAAATTTTTCCCTTTGTATAACAAGGAAACTAAATCTCAACAGCAAACTTTGCCCACCTTCATTTTTGGACCGTGACTTGTACGGGGATTTAGCATCTCATTTTCGTTGCTTTGGGCTCACATCCAGCTTATCCATCTGCCAGCTGTGTGAACTTCAGTAAGCTATTTCACCTCTGCATGCTGAAGCGTCCCCAGCCACAAGCAAGGCTGAAATGCCAACCTCACCTATAATGCCGCTATGCAAAAAATGGACCTGATGCATCCCTCAGAGTGTCTAACAAGAGTTAAAAACGACCGTGATTTTTATACTTTTAAAGCACAGTAACTCAAACATGAGAGACTGTCTGAGTAAGCTGCCTAATGCAGAAGAAAGACCACAGGCGCAAAGATGCATAGGGATGATATTAACGAAAATAAAAAAAAAATACTGAAAAGCAATACACATCCCTAGAAAACTGTTGTGGGTGAATTGGTGAAGAAGGAAATTTTAGGCAGTCCTGACAAATACAAGCTAACATATAAAAAAAGCAAAGCATAAAAGTAAAAGCACTCTCTGGCCTAAAATACATAAGAGTATGAATGTTCAAAAAGAATACACTAAACATATCATTGATTCTCTTAATTTTACAGTGTATTGATATGTCGGAGATATTGTGCTCTGTTTTCCTAAACTTATATAATGTAGTGATGTTTTATGTTAGGCAGGTTTGTCATTGTGACCAAGTACTTAAGAAAGTCAACTGAAGCAAACGATCTTTATTTTGGCTTAGGGTTTTTCTATTCCTGATCAGCTGGCTCCATTACTTTCAGGCTTGTGATGGGCTAGAAACTTCATGGTGAGAAGGAACGCGGAGGAAAACTGCACACTACACGGCCCGAGAGAATTCAAGATGGAAAAGCTGGAGGACAGATACACCCTTCAAAGGCCCTCCTCAGTGGAGCCAGCTGCCAGTGGGCCATTCTGCTGAGAACTCATGAATAGAATGGCCTCTCTAGATATTTCTTAATCCTATCAAGTTGACAGTCATGATTAACCATCATTTATCCTTTCTATAAATAAAAATTTTATCAAGAGCCTCATTATCATGATTTGAATCTGAAAGCATATGGAAGTGAAACAGAAAGTCTGAGCCACCTTTGCCATGTGGGGAGGACTGGGGCAGACCCACTTCAATATCAAAATGGCTGGAGTGGGGGCAACAGCGAGGGGGAAGGCCAAGAGTGAAGTTCCTTCAGGCAGGCCAGGACAGAGAATTCATGTATGTTGCTTCCACTTCTGATGGAAAAATAAAAAGTCCTTTTAAGTTTCTGTAAGGCTGGTACAAAATTATGGGTACCAATTTTTCAAATATGCATCTTAGTGATTAGTTAGCTTTATACAAATATCAAAAATAACCTTCAGCTACTGGGCAACCCACCTTTTCAGTCTCCTCCTGACCACTAGGCTCTATCCTTCTGTGATTGGTAACTACCTGGGAAGCTAGGTTCTCCTTGTTTCTGTTTTGGTGAATTTACTCTTATAACCACTACAACCATTTTCATTTCTCCATGCACATTTATCACTTGAATATTCCGCGACCACTGAGCTCTCTGGAACTCCTGTGCAGCAAGAACATACAATCCTAGAAAAGGTTTAAGAAACTCTGTTCAATTTTCAAATAGATGTCTGATTTCAGGACTAGGGTAATGCTAGCCTCCAGAAATAAGTTATGTAATATTCCTTCTCTTACAACTTTTTGGAATAGTTTGAGAAGCACTGGAGTTAGCTGTGAGTCCATCTGGTGCTGGACTTTTCTTTGTGTGTAGAGAGAGACCTTATTACTGCTTTAATGTCTGTGTGTGTAATGAGGCAATTCAAGTTTTTTATGTCTTCTTTGTTCAATTTTGGTATTTTGCATGTGTCTAGGAAGTCCTCTATTTCTTCCCAATTCTCTAACTTGTTGGAATATAAGTATTTGAAAGTTTCTTCTAATGTTCTGAATTTCTTCAGTGTCCATTGTGATTTTACCCTTTTTATCTCTAATTGTATTAATATGTGTTTTTTCTTTTCCTTCTTTTGGTGAGTTTAGCTAGAAGTTTGTCAATCTTGATTATTCTTTCAAAGAACCATCTCTTTGATTCATCAACTTAGTATTTTTTCAACTTCAATTTCATTTATTTCAGATCTGATCTTCATAATTTCTTTTCTTCTGCTGCTTTTTGGTATACATTGTCCTTGTTTCTCTAGGACATTGAGGTGCATAATAACATGTTTAGTTGTGATTTACCATTCTTTTGATGTGTGCATTTATGGCTATGAATTTCCCCGTAAGTATTGCTTGCATTGTGTCCCGTAAATTCTGATATGATGTACTTCCTTCACCAATTAACTCTGAAATTTTTTATTTCTTCTCTGATTCATTGTTTATTCAGTGTTAAATTATTTAGTCTCCGTGGATTTGTGTATTCTCTGATGTTTCTCTTGCTGTTAATATTCAGTTTTATTCTATTATGATATGAAAGTATACAAGAAATCATTTCAATTCATTTGTACATATTTAAGCATGACTTATAACCTTTAATATGGTCTATTTTAGAGAATGTTCCATGTGCTGCTGAGAAGAACGTGTATTCTGTTGATGTTGGGTGGAATACTCTGTAGACATCTGTTAGTCCAAATTTTGCATAGTGTCATTTAACTTTTAGAGTTTCTTTATGGGTTTTCTCTCTAGTTGATCCATCTATCTGTGATAGTGAAGCATTAAAATCCTCTACTATAATTGTGCTGGGACCTATATGTTCTTTCAGATCTAATAATTTTTGTTTTACATAATTGGGTACTCAAATTTGGAAACACATATATTGATGATTGTGACTTCTTCCTGTTCTATTATTCTCTTAACCAGTATAATAGTGACCATCTTTGCCTCTCTTGATCTAATTTGTTTTGAAGTATGATGTGTCTGAGAATAGTATAGCTACCTCTGCTTCTTTCCTGGGTCCTGTTGCATGAAATATTGAATTTCATCCTATTATTTTCAGTCTGTGTGTCTCCTTATGGGTGAAATGTTTCTCTGGTAAGCAGCACATTTTGGGTTTTTGTTTTTTGATTCGGTCAGCCAGTCTGCGTTTTTTGGTAGGTGAATTAAAGCCATTCACATTCAGAGTGAGTATCAAGGTATATTTTGTATGTCCTGCCATTGTTACAGTTTTTCAGTGTCATATATTTGACTTCCTCTCTTGTTAGCTCATTCTCCTATGTCCGCTGTTTCCTTTTCTCTAGGGTCTTTGGTGCTGTGAGTTCTCCTTTTTCTGCCAAAGGCTCTTTTAAGCATTTTCCACAATGCTGGTTTGTTTAATGGCTACAGATTTATTTAGAGTTTCTTTATCATGGAAGGATTTAATTTTTTCTCCTATTTTAAAAGATAATTTTGCTGTACATAGCATTCTGGGTTGGCACTCACTTTCTCTTGGCACTTGGATGATATTGCTTCATGGTCGCCTGACCTTAATGGTTTGGGTTGCCAAACAGATGTGGTGAGAAAGGCTCAGCCTTGCTTTGTTTCTAATCTTAGAGGAAAAGACTTCAGTTTTTGTCCATCGAGTGTTACATTAGTTGTGAGTTTTTCATACGGGATCGGTATTTTGTATTTTTACCATATAATTGCGTTAAACCTTATGACTTTTTTCTGCAACTATTTATTTAGTGTATGTTTGGTGTGGTGTATTAGTGCTGTTTACTTTCAAGTACGGAACTCCCCTTGCATCCTAGGAATAAAGCCCACTTGAGTGTGGTATACGTCCTTTCAATATGTGATTGAATTTGGTTTGGTGGTGTTAGTTGAGAATTTCACATATGTAACCATCAGGCATGTTGGCTCATAGTTTTCTTGTAGTAGTATCTTTGAATTTGATGCCAAGGTAACGCCAGCCTCATAAAATGAGTTTGAAAATATTCTTTCCTTGGGAATCTTTCGGAAGAGTTTGAAAAGGATTTGGTATTAATTTTTACTCAACTGATAGCATTCTCAGTGAAATTATCTGACTTTGGACTTACTTCTATTGAAAGATTTGATTACTGATTCAATTTCTTTAGGAGTTATAGATTTGTTCTGACTTTCTGATTATTAAGTATTCACTCTTTTTAGAGATGTGTCCTCATTTTATATCTGGATGTTCTGAATCTTGAAGGATTAACCTATTACTTAAAGCACACAGTTGGTTATAGGCAGAGTTAGGACTGGACCAAAATTCATTTAGCTCTGAAGTCCATATTCTTTCCATCACAATAAATTTGTCCCATTCATGGAAGTCCAGGGAGGAGATTCCTTTAGGTGTAAAACACGGTTATGTTACATAATTTAGTAAGGCTGGGTTCACTAAACAACAGAGGACTACCTCAGCATTATTTTCTTTACAGTTTACTTTCAATGCTTAAAAAAGATAATCTGCTCCTATAATACCACTATTCCCCTATTCCTTGCTAAACTTTCTTTTCAATAAAAAGCTTTCCGGCCTCAGGCTGAAAGTTTTAGCAGATCAAAACAAATCCAGCTAGAATTTACAAACAATTTTTGTCTTAATTGTTGCTTTCTACTTTTGGCGAATGTGTTAGTTACTTTTTGTTGCTGTGACTCAATACCTGACATCCACAGGCTTATGGGAGGAAAGGTTTATTTTCACTCAAAGTTTTAGGAGGTCAATGTCCATTCAGGGAAATCCAGCAGCTACGGAAGTACATGGCAGAGGCAGAGATGGAGGCAGCTCCTCACAACATCACAGACAGAAAGCCAAGTTCCATCAATTCCAGTTTCTTCCTAGAGGATGAAGCTGTGGCAATCTTTCTTTTTCCTTCCTTTTATACAGTTTGAGTTCCTAGTGGGGCCTCTACAGCCAGTGAGTGTGCTTTCCTCATTTGCTGGCCCACAAATCACTCACACTCTAATCCAGGCTGGTTCCTAATTGCCTAATTTAGGCACGGCTCCTAAATCCTAATGCAGGCATGGCTCTTCCTTGCCTCGAGTTCACATAATCTCTCCAATGGTCACAGCAGAGGACACTAGTTTTCTACGTGTGGTTTTGATAGTAATAAAAGAATTTCCTTAAAAGTAAATATACTTTGAGTTTTAAAGGCAAGCAAAAATTCTTAGTAAAATAGTACACCTGCCATTCAGACTAGCAGAAATTATGATGGTGAAATATGAATAACTGGGACATGAAGATAAAAAATTTCAGATTGTTTCATAGATAATTGGTGACTTTAGCTTACCAGATCAACAGTAGTTCTTCAGAACCAGGAATTCATCTTCAGCGAGTCCCCTCCCACTGTGGACTTGCTCGGTGCAGAAATGGAAGGCTATTAGATGTTACCAAGCCCAGCTTCCTTGGTCACAGAAGAGGACTGAAGGTCAAGGGAAGGAAGTGATGTATTAAGGTGATTTGGAGCATGTTAGATATTCTGGCACAGAACCTCACTCCTGGCCCCCCACTCCTGTTCCCCTGCACAGAGCTGCTTCCATCCATCACATGTGCATCATGTACAAGCACTCACAGCCACAAGCTCCTCTCTTTAAGGAGACTCTGAGTGGATATTTCCCAGTTTTGGAAAGAGAGTAAAGCACTGTACCCTAAGGCATATTTCATGTTGTATATAATCACCTCATTTTTTCTTATATCACTAGGAGGGTGATAGCTGTACAATAGCATTGGAAAAATTGCAAAGAATAGTCACATAAATGATTTTCTATGACTTTAATTATCGTTCCAAATCTTAGTTGAGATAAAAATTATTATAAAGATTTAGTAATCAAAACATTATGATATTGCTCTGAAGACAGGTACATAAAACCAAAGCAACAGAATGAAAGCTAAGATGTGTAAATCCACACAAACACAGCCAAATGCTCTTCCATAGGGTGACAAGAAGGAAAAATAGATGCAGTCTTTCAGAAAGATACTTTCTTCAGCTAATGGTAATAAGAAAGTGAATATTTACAAGTAGAAGAATGAAACTGAAGCCCTACTGCTCACTATCTTGAAAATCAACTCAAAACGCAAGACTCTAAACTGTATAACACCTATGTGAAAACACTAAAAAAACTTTATACATTTGGTCTTGACAATGACTTCCTGGACGTAATGACGAGTGCTCATACAGTAACAACAAACATAGACGAGTGGCACTACATCCAACAAAAGTTCTGCTCAACAAAAGAGACAAGTAAAAGGAAAAGACAGGCTTCAAATTGGAAGAAAATAGTTGCAAAGAGTATAACTAATAAAATATTAATATTTATAATAAAGAACTCCTACAATAATAGAAAAACCCAAATAGTTAGATTAAATATAGATAAAGGACTTGAATAAATATTTATCCATCGAAGATATAAAAATAGCCAGCAGGAATATGAAAATATGTTCAACACACTAATCACCAAAAGTCAAAACCACAAAGAAATATCATCTCCTACAATTCTAGAGAAATCAGTGTTAAAAAAGAGCAGAAAATAGTGGTGTTGAGGATATGGAGAAATTAGAATTTTTGAACATTATTGGTAGAAATGTAAATAGGTACAGCCTCTATGGAACATCGCATGGTGAATATTCAAAGAAATATAGCTACAGAGCATCTCAAAGTTTACCACACTTAAAAATATTATAAATAAATAAGATGATATGTAAAATCTGGTTGACTCCGTATTTGTTTGTCATGATCTCTTAATTAAGACTAATGCTATGAGAAAAAGTAAGCATGTACCAAATCCAATATACAAGGTGTCTAAAAAGTTTCTATCCACAGAAAAACTGAACAAACTTTTGGGACACCCTCTACAAATGATCCACCGATCCTAGCTCTGGTATTTATCCAAAAGAATTAAATAGTATCTCAAAGAAGTGTTTGTACTCCCATCTTCATTGCTGCATTTTTTTTTGATCAGCTGAGAGATGGGAACACCTTAAGCATGTTTGACAGGGTGAACAGTTAAAATACATTGCGTACATACACTAGGATATTGTTTAGCATTCAAGAAGAAAGAAACCTTGTCCTCTGTCACATCATGAATGAAGAGATGAACTAAGTGAAATAAACCAGCCAACAAAGGACACAACCTCCTTAATTCCACTGAGAGGAGTTAGATAAAATAGTTAAAATTACAGAAACAGACACCACAGTGATGTCCATCAAGGTTTTGGAGAAGGAAAAACTGTAAGTTTTTGCTCACTGGCTGTGTTACTTGGCTTTTTGTCATTGAGATAAAATACCTGAGAAATCAATTTAATAGAGAGAAGTGTTTATTAAGGCTACAGTTTTAGAGGTTTCAGTCACTGGTTCCTTGGCCCTGTTGCTTTGACCTGTAGCAGAACAGTGCATCATAGCAGGAAAAGGTGGTAGAAGAGACTATTCACCCCATGGAACCCATGGAGCAAGGAGGGAGTCAGAAAAGCAACGGCAGTTACAACACTCTCTGCCAAGGATTCCTACAGTGGCCTAACTTTCTTCCATTAGGCTGTACATCTTAAATGTTGTACTACTCCCTTTAGAAAGTAGTCTGGGGCCCAATTCCACAACACAGGGATATCTAGAAGACGCGCAAAGCCAATCTACCACAATGGCACTTTGGAATAATTGTGCATCCTCCTAAAATTCAACCGGGAATCCCTAACCACTCCTATTACTTTGCACTGTAGAGTCTTTAGTGAGAGGTAATTCGGGAGAGAGCGCGGGTCTGCTGGGGTCAGTGCCGTACAGCTGCACGAGGGATTTCTCATACACTCTCTTTCCTGGGTGAACAAGAAAAGGCACTGTGAACACCTGACAAGCTGGAGGCCACCTAGAAGCCAAGAAGAAGCCTTGCTAGGAACAGACCAAATTATCATGGTGCCTAGTCTTGGACTTCCAGCCTGCAGAATCATGAGAAAATAAATACGTGCTGTTTAAACCACCCAGTCTATTATATTATCTTTTGGCGACATGAGCTGAACAATAACAATTAGTGTGAAGTTTTAGCTATATGAGACAAACTGCATAAATCTCTTGTAGAGACGTGTACATGTACTTAGTGATGCTGTACTGTACACTTAAAAATGTATGATTGTGTCACCCTGGCAGTTGTAACACTGAGAGACACCTTTCACTTACTCTTACCAGCGGTTGTTTGCTATTCAGCTGCATGTATTTTAGATCCAATTTGTTTTAGCTTTCTATGTGCTGCTATAACAATGCAAGTTAAGGGGCTTACAAACAGCACACATTCGTTATCTTACAACTCTTGAGGACAGGTATCTGATGGAGCTCTTTGAGGTACAAAGTGCCAGCAAGGCTTTGTTCCTGGCTGGTGGCTCTAGAGAATTGATTTCCTTACTTTTTCTAGCGCCTGAGAAGTCCCACCATTCCTTCGCTCATTGCTTCTTTATTTTTTTCATCCTCAAAGTTGCCAGTGCTATGTTCGTCTCTCTCTGTAGTCTTTTCACCTGTTCTTCTGCCTTCCTTTCCCACTTTTAGGGACTCTTGGATTACACTGAGCCCAATTACACAATTCTAGCCCAATTTTAAGGTCAGCTGACTTGCAATCTATGTGCTATGTGCAGCCTTAATTCACTTGTATTATTAGATTTAAGGATTAATACCAAGACATCTTGTGAGGGTCAATATTCTACTTAACTATTTCTGATAATAAGACGATTCATTTATTTTATTTATAAAATGGCTACAAATTTCTCAAATGTATCACGAAGTGCTAGACATGATTTTTGACACTCTTATTTCACAACAAATATTTCTAGTATTCAACACTAATTTAATTAAACACCACAAGACTGGGATTCAAGATGGAAGGTATAGTTCCTCTACTGCCAACATGCTGGGTCAAATAACTTCTCCAAATGGTAACTTTCTGCTATCAGCAAATGTATAACTATGTATTTCCTACATATCTTATGAAGTTATCATGTAGGGGTCATGAGATGAACAAATACACATTAAAATAAGTTATCATTGCTACAAACCATAAGACAATATAGTAATCATAATTAAAATGTTTTGATTTCATTATGAGATTTTTTGAGGAACTAATGACTTTTTTTTAATCTAGAATCTCACTAAATCACTAAGTTGTTCAGGCTGGGCTTGAATTCAATCCTTTTGCCTCAGCTTTGAATTTCTTGATCAAAGTGTCAAGATATTAAACGTTACAGGAATTAACATAAGAAAATGTCTCCTATGATTTCAAAGGATGAACTATCGTATAAGTAGAGCATTTTCTTGCTAAGTAAAAAGCTTTTAGAGGATGCTTAAACTCCTGGAATCTCCAGGGCGTCTTGTCTTCAAAAGATCTGACTTAAATTAGACTGTCTACATCACAGATGAAAATTGTGTGACAGGTACGATGGGCCTCATCCGCTTTCTGCGGGTGGTAGCTTTTCTCTTTCACTCTCTACAAGTGCATCGAGACAAGAAACTGTTGCTTGTTTAAGTGAGAGGATGCACACAGGTGGGCTAAGGCCCATGGTCCTCAATTTAAGGGCACGCTTTGATTTTCAGTGCAATTAGCTGTCTAATTGAGCATCCAAATTTAGCAGTGCATTTGCATGTGCAATTAATTATGATTTAAAAGCACTCCTGTGTTAATGGTTTTTTTCCCATTATCTAAAAATGTAATTACTGGAGGATGGATTGAGATTGAAAATCATTTGGGATTTTTTTTTTCCAGCCCTGGAGTTCAGGGCTGTCAGTAGTGGTGGAATCAGAACATGGCACCTAGAGATATAGGTTGAACAGGTAGGTATTTTGTGGGAGAAAGCAGTCAAAAAGGGGCAGAATTGCCAATCTAGTCTACGGTAATATTTTTTTCTTGCACTGGAACTAATTCAAATTATAATCAGCATATGACTTTGCTCAGGCATAACAGAGATAAATATTCAACCTGTATTGCTACATTTTTAAGGCAAAAACTCACATTAAGTTTTCTCTAAAAGGAAACAATAACCTTAGTAATTTTTCATAAATCAAAAAATTAATATGTCGTTCAGCTTAGAGGCATTTGCATGGTTTTCTTGATTAAAGAAAGTAAAGATATGACCTCAGAAAATTGAAATGCAGTTCAAATTAGAAGCGGGTAGTAATTAACCAAGAATAGACTGAAAAATGTTAGACACTGGAGAAAATTTTGCCTAAGCAGATCGTGTCTTTGACATTGGCTGAAAATTGAAAAGCTGTTCTTTATTTTTTCTGAGGAGAAGCATTAAGGATTTTGCTAACCTGAGATTTCTGTAGATGTAATGCTCATAGGTTTTCCTTGGAAGAAGGAAGATGAGAACTGTCACAGACTCCAAGCCTGCTCACCAGCAGCTCAAAGGCCTTGAACAGTGAAGGGACGGTGGCTTGAGTGTGTCCACAGGACTGGTGAAGAGGAAGTCCGACCGCTCTGGGAGCTCCTGGGAGGAAGGAAAGTGATCAGAAGGCATCTGAGATGACTTCAGAAAGGAAATGAGAGGCTGGAGGAATAGCAGTTGCCTAGCAAGCTCAAGACCCTGCGTTCGGTTCCCCAGCTCCACATAACCTGGTGGTGGTACATTCACTTGGGAGTTTGGGAGGCTGAGGCACAAAGATTGCCTGGGCTCCATAGTGAGTTCAGCACCAGCTCTGGACTATAGCGTGGAGCAGTGTCCCCCCAAAAAAAAGAAAAGTGAAAAAGAAAAGGACACGAAAAGTCAAGTGATAGAAAGAAAAACACTCCTTTATCATTACCTTCTTAAAGTTTGAAGCATTTCAACATTGCTTCATATAAGCTAAATTTACTTAATTTTTAAAAATTGTGTATTATTGAATTATGCATGATAAATTCAAAAACTAATAAAGTATATAAAATACATTTCCTTAGTTATTTAAAATATACATAGTTCTGTAAAAAAAAAAAAAAGCAAAACAGTGTAAGATAACAAATAAAAATCTGTTTTTCTTCTCAGGTACCTGGTGCTTCTCCCCAACAGTGGCCACAATCTACATCTTTAATGAATTCATCCAGAAAAAAACTGAGATACTTTAGCTTAGAATTTTTAAATTTTTCGTGTACTGTGCAATAGCCAGTTTCTGTTTCTCTTTTTACTTTTCTTTTCTCCTTATTAAAAAAAAAGCTTAAATTTCCTTGCATATCAAGACATTTAAAACTACCTCCTGTTTCCCTTTGGCTGTTCAGAATGTTACTGACCCAGTATGGTATAAGTGACTAGTATCTCATTGATGACCAGATAAGTTTTTTTTTAGTTTTGTCTTCTACATACAATAACATAAAGATCACTGATGTGATTACAATGGTGCATTTCATAAATGTATATGGAATACATTTTCAGAAATGAAACTCCTAAATCAGACATGTGCACTTGAAATCTTAACAGGTAATAGCAAATTAACATTAAACACAATAAAACTGTCACCACCACCAAGACCTAAGAAGACTCATTTCCCCAAGGCTGTCGAAATCCATTCAATATTTTAATACATGGAATATTTTAATATTTTAAAACCCTTACCAAGCTAATCCAGAAGAAACACCTTTTTTTAAATTTATACTTTCATTACATTTGATAGTGAATATTTCCACAAGCTTATTCAGCTAGCTTCTGTTATTAATGCAATTTCCTGAAGCACAAAAATCTTCAAATTACAGTTTAACGTAACACAAAGTAAATTCAACCAGTTGGCAAGGCCAGGTACTCAGCCTCCCGAGGATTCTTTATATTGAAAAAAAAAAGAACTTAAAATGCAGAAACCACACCACTCACAGAAGGGAAAACTTCTCATGGCTACCAAGAAAAAATGAATCTAGCCTCAGTTGTTAAAATAAAAAAGGATAGCCGAAGATAACCAGAAATATTAGGAAGGCCATGTCATAGAAAGGAGACCAAGAGTGGCAAAGAATAGAAGGGAGCCTTAAATAGTACAAGAATCGGAAGAGAGCTTAAATTTTCTAATTACGAGCACAGAAATCCATGGAGATATTATAAACAAAAGTTAGAAATACATAAAACTCCAGTACCAATAAGAAAGCTGGAAAACCATCGACTCAATAGAACATAAAGTCAAAGAGATTTAGAAGGAACCCTAAGGTGCAAAGCATATAAGAAAGATCATTGTAGACATCACATTTGTTGTTGTATCACTGTCCAACTAATAAACATTTAGAAGGAAAAAAAATCAGAGGAAGTAAATCTATTTGACAAAAACTCAAGAAATTTTCCTGGTGTAAATACATCAGCTGAGCCACAGAGGGCGTTTTATGCCATGCTGAGTAATTAGAAATTTGAAATTAATTCTGTAGAATGTTTATAGTGCATAGACCATAATACTGTGTACTCATCCCTTTACTGTCTCTCCATATCTGTCTCTCAAAGAGTCAATTGGAGTTTTAAGCACATGAGAAATAAATTTGCTATTTCTTTTTGGAAACTATTTTTTTTATCAAAAGCACGCACTGTATGCAGGTTAATAAACAGCTCTTTTAGGAATTAGTATTTACCAAATTCTATTACAAATATTTTCTTTTTTGAACAAGCATATGGGATTTAGTTGTTACTATTCACATTTGACAGTTCTCATTAGGAGAAACACTCTAGCTCATGCACCAGAGAGTAAAGTTTATTTTTTCTGATTCCAACCTGAATTTTCTTTCTTCTCAATTGTTCTCTACTTGTTGACATTTGATGTGTATATGGCACTGCTCCTGCAATAACATTTATTCTGTAACTAACATAGAAACGTTATCTGTGATAAATCTAAGGATTGAGTTAGAGATGCACTCACTACTCAATAAGTCTCCTTTTGTTCTGGAAGTACAACTAGGTGACATTTCCCATATTTCTTGTTGCTATGAACAAAATTCTAGCCAATGGAATTCAAGAGAATGTTCTGTGCCCCCCTTTCCAATCCTAATACCTATAACCACTCATGCTTTCTCCACTGCCAGCTTGACAAGGCCACAGAGAGGACACACCTCAGAAGGCAGAAAAGGAGGTGTGTCACAGTACAACACAAGAAGCCCGACTAGTTTAGCAGAAGGAGGAGAGCACCTGAAATCGAAACCCTATCTTATAATTTAGATGTGAGAAATCATTTTCTGTCACGGGGGGGGGGGGGACGAAATTATAAGGAATACTAGAACTATATTTTATAATTATGCTATACATGTCACACACCCGCTAAATTAAACAAACAAAAAAATCTGGAATTCACATGTCAAGATACATTAATCTTCATTGCCATAAAAGATCCTAATGTTAAAAGTATATTGTTCACAACACTGCCCGTTGTATCCTTCCGGATGTTGCCTGGGGTGAGTTATGCATCCTTTCTGATCATCATGGCTTCAGAAACCTAATGCCTACTTGACAGCACTCTTTAAGAACAAGAAAAAAAGATCCTTCTAGGATCTAGCAGTACTTGCCACAAGGCTAGTTACCAGTGCGCAGTGCAACCCCTCCCGCTTGTGCTCTCCATGTGACTCTAAAGTCAGCCAAGAAATAGCTGTCCTAGTAACAATGGGACAAAAATACATCTTTATTAATGATGAACTATCATAGTTTCATATAGAATCAATGTCTCTAATGTTTTCAAAAAGCCTCACATGTATCATAAATATATGTTACTGGTTTACAATAGCTCACCACCTTGCCTAAATTAGTTTCAAACTTTAATTTTCTAAAACAAATGAAGAAGAAACCCACAAATTGAAAAAAATCCATACTATGATAAAGTGTACTCATCTAAATGCTCTTTCCTTTTGCTATTTACTCTCTAAGGGCCTCTCAAAATAAAGCTAAATTAGAATCCTTAATTGTAAGTAGCCATTTGGAATTGCTTAATCAATGCTGAGTTTCAACAAAATACCTAGACAAACTTTATTTTCATAGCTAATTTCTAAATGAATTCCTAAGCATCCATATCTCAATACATCATATAATTTTCCTTTTCATCTCGCTACATAATACCAACTAAACTGATTAGAAATAGACCTAAGTACTTTAAATATATAGACCCATTTTTCCCTTGAGGAGCAGAGGATTTGTTTCTATCAAGATATTTTCCCTGATAGACCAAGGTCTTTACAGGCTTACCAGCTTTAGACAGCCGTACAAACAAGGTTTGTAGGTATATAAATGTGCCAGTGTTATAGTTTTATGATTTTAGATAGCCACATGTCATTTAAATTTTCAATTGTTTCATAGTAAAAGGATCTAGAATTTCTAACCAAGAGACAGAAGGGAAGATATTTGCATTGCTAAGATCTTTCTCTCTGCTCTCCCCCATCTTCGCCCTCCAGACCCCAGTTTGCTACCTGTGCGCAGAGCTACTCTTCAGAAGGGGAACCAGCTCTCTCAGTGGGTTTGCTTCCCCTGGGTAGGTCACCATGCTGTTTTCATTCAGTGTTTTCCCCATTATTGTCATCATTAAAGATGACTATTTCAATTTTCTCATTGCTGGGACACCTTCCCCGACATCCACAGTTTTAGAGAAGAAACGTTTACGGCAGCTCACAGTTTCAGGAGGTCTCATTCTGCTCGTGGTGGCTGGCAATGGCCGGAAGGGCCTGGATGAGAGGAGCTCCTCACAGCAAGCGGAGGAAGAATCAAGGGCCTTAGAAGAAGCCGCAGCGAGAGCATCTATTCTTCCAGTGTGCTTGTCTGCAATCTACCACATGCCTACAGGCTGCTACGTGCCTGTAATCTACCACAGACCTGTAATCTACCCCTCCTGACCAGGTCTCAACCTAACGGCACAAAATATATATAATGTTCAAACATACAAGGCATCTGGGAGACATTAAATCTAAACTATCACAGAAGGTAAAATCCTATACCGAGTATTTTTTGGAGTAGGTCAACCATGAATGTCAGGGTGCACTTGCTTTTAACTTATTGACATGTTCTTGAGCTTGAGAAAAACACACTGTGTCAATTCTTTCATTTTTAATCAAAATCTTTTTGAAACATATGCGTCTTATACTTTTTGACACCTCAGAACAATCTTAGAATCAAATTATTTTCAGTATCTTTATTTTTTTTCCATTGGATTATATTCATCAGTAACACATATAGACTGTTATGCAGACAGGTGTTTTTATCAGTTACACATAGAGATTGTTAGATAGAAAATTTTCAGAAAAATAATGCAAGTGACTCACATGAAGAGATACAGGCTTGAGTGTACCTCAAAAATACCTATGTGTTATAGGCTGTATTCCCAACATGGTGATTCTGGGAGGTCTTGCGGACCTGTAAGAAGTAGAGCACAGGAGGGGTATCACTGGATTGAAGGCGATATTTATTTCTAATCTTTTCAGAGCTCTCCATACTGCTTTCCAAAGTGGTTGTACGAATTTACATTCCCACCAGCAGTGCAGGAGGGTTCCTTTCTCCCCACAGCCTCACCAGCACTGATTATTATTTGACTTGTTGATATAGGCCATTCTCTCTGGAGTGAGATGGTATCTTAGCGTTGTTCTGATTTGCATTTCTCTTATGGCTAGGGATGTTGAACATCTTTTCATGTATCTATTGGTCGTATGAACTTCTTCCTGAGTGAACTGCCTCTTCATTTCATTTGCCCACTTTTCAATAGGGTCCTTTATTTTGGTTGGCTTGCTTTTCTTCAGCTCCCTGTATATATTCTAGTTATGAGCTTCCTATCTGAGCGACATCCCTCCTAGGAATATATCCAAAAGAGGCCAAAACAACACACAACAGAGATATATGTATACCCATGTTCATAGCAGCACAACTAACAATAGCTAAAATATGGAAGTCACCAAAATGCCCATCAACAGAATAATGGATACACAAACTGTGGTTTTTATACACAAAGGAATACTATGCATCTATAAAGTCCAACAGTGTGGAGGCTTTTGCAGGCAAATGGAAGAACTATGAGAACATTATGCTCAGTGAAGTGAGTCAGAAGCAGAAGGTTAAACAGCGAATGGTCTCTCTGATATGAGAAAACCAGACCACAACTCTTATGGAACTTGGAAAAACAAAGTGAAACAGGGGAGTAGGGCAGGGAGGGAGGGAGGGGTGGATAGGGGGAGGGACAAAAGGAGAGTGGGAAAGCCCTTGTCACCTTGACGAGATATGCATGTGCACAAAAAGCTCACCTTCATTGTAAACCTTAAATTTTGCACTTATACATATCAATAAAATGGGGGGAAAAAGAAGTGGAGCACAGTGGGAGTTTTGATAGACTACTGGGAGTGTGCCTGTGAAGGCGATTGTGGGACCAACATCTCACTCTCCCTGGCTTCTTGGCCTTAGATTTGACCACTTGCTCTGACATGTGCTCCCACCATTGCCACCTGCTGCTCCCATCAGAAGCCCAATCTGCGGGTTGTGCAATCATTGAGTTGAGCCTCCACACTGAGCTAATAGACTTTTCCTTTTTTAGTTGCCTCACGTGTTTTGTTATGGAAATGTACGACTGACTGCTACAGGAGGTGAATGGCTTTGTGCAGCTGACAAGCATCAGGGAGCTCTTGATGACAGGAGATTTTCAGCATGAACATAGGTTGAAGTTTTAGAGGATAGAAGAGTTTGATTAGGTGGCAGTTTTCAGCTTTAACTGATGTGAACTTTGCAACTGGAGATTTTCTTGGTTTTGTGCCTCTTGTTTAGTATTCCGTGTCGCTAGTACAATTCTAGGCTTATCCTGTCATAAAAGCTCTTTCCAAGCAGTTTTTATAATCTTTGTGATCTGTTGGTTAAACAAAGGATGAGGTGGAGTACACAAGGATGAAAAAGTGAACAGAGGTGACGGGAAATGTTGGAACTTTCTGTCGTGCGCTTTTCAGTCCTTGTAAATAGTGTAGAGAAGAACATGTCATCTACTCCAAATACATTTTTAGCCAGAGTTTCCTTCTGTGATCTACAGGAACAACAAAAAGATCTTTAGCAGGTAACTTGTCTGCATATTTACAATATGAAAATACCATGATAATTTTTATGTATAATAACAATATCCTATTTCATCCTTCCTATAAATAAACACCCATTATTTTGGAGATTTTTTTCTGTCTTCTGCTTAAAGTTGTTGCTATGGTCTACATAGTATGCTTGTTCACACATTAAGTTGTTTTGTGAGCAAAACTCCTAGTATCTTGGAAATTTTCAAAGTCTCCTTTTTGAATTTATGCAGTGATATTTACTTATCAACTTTGGAATTATAAAATCTTGGTAGTATTAAAGCATAGCTTAAAGATAGATATTTTAATAAGATACGCATTTTAAAACAGAAAAAATTGATTCCCTATTCATAGTAATCATTGTAAAATCTTTATCTGCTATGAGTATTAGAACAGAAAAAGTATTTCTTTGAAGTTTCATAAATGGCTGTATGCTTTTGAAAATTAACTGTTTACATATAAATATCTATCCTGTGGACTAGTGGTTAGCGTATTGCCCCTTTAATTTTTCATCTATTTATTTCACTGCTCTCAGAAAAATATGATTCACATACATGGCACCAAATGTGTACTAAACTCAATAATTATATTATTCCTTTTATTACGATCCATAATTCATGCTAATTTTCTGTGCTTCTTAAAAACAAAAATCTTTAGAAAGAGGATGCCCTGGCTATTTTTAAACTTTTCATGACAATTCAGATGCATACATCACCAAAGTACATTGTGATTAATTTATAGTATAAACTATTAAATATTTTATCATAATTTAGGTATTAGTTATTTTTACTGGACACTCCAGAGCAGCATGTCTGACCATTGAACAGGTAAGTCCAATACTTTTGTTGATCTAATGACTGTAAGTCAATCGACTTGCCCTCTTGATGGCTTAACCTGCTCAAGGAGATTATAAAATATTCATTTCTCCCCTTAAAGTACTTCACAAGAGGCTGAAAAATTTTTATGTTCTGTTTCTGAAGAGTACTTTGGCAGATACCTGCTTGGAGGAAAAACAGATGCTGACTTTGGTAATTTGATAGGAAACCTCACAAGCACGGAAGTGCGCTCTCCCTCACATCAACAGTATGCATCAGACTCCGGAAGGAAAGTCTATTGTCTTCAGGAATTCATTGTCTCCTTTCCTTGTTTATAGCTCGAACCTTTCGTGATACCATCTTGACTTCTACAAAGGGAACTGAACCCTGTGATTTTCACCATCAAAGACTGGTGTGCATGAACTGGGAAATGCAGTGGTTGATAGGTGTGTGGAGTGTGGGCTATTACATACTTTTATATAAAAGAAAACTGCTCTCAGTTTGGTTCTGAGTACATGCAGATAATTAAAATGGTATTTTGCGACCATTTCATTTTTTAGCAACCATTTTCTACCCTTCTGTTTAGAATTGCACACTCATTCTGCCTCGATATGTTCCTGAGACCGAGCGGTTTGAGGTCCTGTTCTTTTGAATTATGATATTCACCAGTGAAGGAAGGAATAAGAATTTTCTTTTTCATTAGAGAGGACTGCTTATAGCTTACCGCCATAAAACCAAACTGCTTCTCAGTACTTTCAAATGAGAACATAGTAAATAATACTATTCATGTGATTTATTTATAACAAGACTTTCAAAAATGGGGACTTACAGTAGAAACCTTAAAGGTTTAAGGTTTATGCTGGTTTTAGTGAGAAATAGAGTTTCCAGAATAGTACATTTGACTGCTGTAAAAACCTCAATGATTGACCAAGTATCACTCAGCACCAGTAAGACACCTCAGCATTCTCCAGCCACTCAGAAAGAAGAACAGACAAATGACCTTATGGACAGGTTTCAAGACAAGAAGGAAGAAAGGAAGGTAGAAAGTATGAAATGAATGAAAGAGAGAGAGACAGAGGGTTAACATGGGTAAAGCAGCTTTATTCTTTAATCTAGGAGTTTGATACCTAGTTTGAAACAATTCTCTGAAGATTGAGTCCTATAAGTTTACAGCTGCAAAGGCAAGACTTTTTTTTTTCTTTCCTCGCTTTTCCAAAGAGGAGCAGAGTGGGTTATTGTCCAGCAGCTGTCCACATCCAATTCCATGGAATGCAACCACCAGTTCAGTAGTTCCCACAGCAAAGACGAAGCCTGTGAGATCTGAACATCGTAACACAGTGTGACGATCCTGTGTCCTAATACAGCTACCCTCATCCACATGCATCTGAGGCAGGTGATGCTGTTACTGTAGTTCCAGTGTTTCAGGGTGTCAAAGATGAAATCTTGGACGAAAGAAGGGAGTTGCAAAGTGGGAAATTTATTTGAAAAGATATGGATGGAGAGGCATGAACTTCCACTAACCGAAAGGGATCCCAGTTGGGTTGCCACTGAGGTCCCTGGTCTAGGAGTGTTTACGATAGGTGAATAAGGGAGTAGATCTCACTAAACAATCTGGTTGCTAAGGCCATCCATACCTAAGATCCTGCTCCTTAGAGCCCTTGCTGCCATTTAACATAAATTATTCTAGGGAGTTGTCAACTGCAGGTTGTTTCAGTAGTGTTTCAGTCAGATGATACATTGCTTTCTCATAAATTCCTCTTTCTGAGGCCCCATGTCCCTAACTGTCTAAGTGCCCACTATCACCTACTTCAATGGAGCCAACATAATCTCATTCCACATCAGGCTGGCTTTTAAAAGATTCAGAAGACTCTGTTGAGATCAAGCACATTGATTCCCATCTTCTTTTGCAGGGCTTCAGGATGACAAAAATTTGAGAATAAACAAGTATTCAGGGTAATAAAGTTTGTGCCTCACATGATTAAAGGAAGCTTAATGTTAACCTTCAGAGCTCATGTAGGCTTTTTGGGCTGATACGGAATTATGTTTATCAGAAAATTTTGTGAAATGCATCTGGTCCTCCGAAAATGCCATTACACTTGAAAATTAACAGCCTAAAACTGTTGCCCATTTCAAGCTGTCCCCTGAGATCGGAAGCTTTGTGATGCAGATTAATTCCCTGGTGGCGCTTCCACCCCCATTGTTTTCTTTATAAGGAAGCAAAGATCCCCATATGTTTTCTTGTAAGACAGAATGACTCAGCCGTTCTATATTTAATGCACCCTCAGATAGATGCCTTAGATTTTATATGCTGGTACAAGAGCACAGCAATCAACTGTGACACCGTCTGTTCACGAAATGAAGAGAATGGCCCTGGAGACTCAGAGTTTTGTGTTCTGGTTGAAATATGCAGAAAATCGAAATCTGTTCAATGTCGTTATTTGCCAATACCTCTCGGATGGACGTCTGCCTTCAGCATTAAGTCTAATCAGATAACAAAATTACTGAGATTGCCTTGATTAATATAGAGGTCAGGGACAAGATACGTCTTCTCCAGCATTCTCCAGCAATCAGTAACATGCTCGTAAGAACGCATGGTGCCAGTGAAAGAGAGAATTATGGGAGAGATCTTCATTTTTCTCGACAGGAGATTTGGCAACGTATCCTACTACTGCGTTTTTCTTTCTTTTCTTTTGCTTTGTTTTCTTTTGCTCTGTGGACTGTGCCCTCAACACATGCAAAAAAATTTTTTTTCTCAGAACTATCTAGCTTAGAGGGGTTTTTGTACACTACACTAGAAAACGACAGTGAGAAAAATGTAGTTTTTTTCCCATGTTCTGATATAAGAATATTGTATTTTCTTCATTAATGAATTTTAATAGCATAATCCAATCAAAAGTTCTCATTCTTGCTCAAAATCTTGGAATTGTTTTTTCCTTATTACTGAAAATCCATGACTGGCACCCATTCTTACAAATTTTACTCCCCAAATATTTTTTCTCTTGCTCCATTCTTTAATTTAATCTCGGTATTTTGCCTGAATTATGGTAATATATTCATAATACCCATCTAGAGCACATTGTTCTCTCCTTCTTACTCATAACCAATAAAATTATTGTCCAAATGATGTCAAAGTAAGACATTATATTAAACAATGCTAAATAGGTTCTTAACTTTAGCTAAGTCTATTGATTGAAGACTTGATGAGTCTACTTATTTATCTAAGATTGTTGCAATAAGGAAAAGAAATAGAGCTCTCTTTTCAGCAGATTTGCTGAAACAAAAGGCCTGAGAATTTTTAAGAGCTCGTATCAGGGAGTTGTATGTCACCTGTGTTTGCTGATTGGCCTTACCCAAAGAAAAAGTAAATTTTCTCCTAATACCATGACTGATGACTTTTTTACATCTTGGAGCAAGGTACACACTACAGTAAGAAATATTGCCCTGGAGACTGAAAGATGGGGGCTCTATCTTCTTTCTACATTTCAAAGAGGTAGCTCCCAGGTCCTTGAGAAACACATCCCTGGATTGTAAAACTGGCAGAGGCATTTAAGAAAATTTATACACAACCTAAAGAGACAGAGACAAAATTTGCAACTACTACATTTTTAAAGTAAACGCTTTACAAAAAGAGCTGAGGCCTAGAGTCATGAAGTGTGTTGTTAACTTTCTTTCACTGTAACAAATACCTAAGATAATTACCTTAGAAGGAATAGAGTTGTATTTTGGCTCATATTTTTGAAAGTTTCAGTACATGGTTAATTTATCCACTTATTTTAGGGCCCATGGACAGGCAGAATAGTTCTACAAGGTAAAGCTTGTGGCAAAGCTGCTCATAGCCAGGAAATAACAAGGAAAGGATGGGCTCGGATTCCACTGTCCCCTTCAAGGACAGACCCCCCCCCCCCCGCCCCAGGGACATACCTCTTCATGTTTCTACACTTCTCAATAGCGCTGAGCTGGGTACTCTATCTTTAACACAAGAACTGTTGAGGGCATTCCAAACCCAAGCTACATATAGCAGGAAGAAACCTGTCCTAAGTCTTCTCAAGCTAAGAAGAACATTAAGGCTACCATAGTTATTTCCAAAAGAGAGACTCTTTAAAATAAAAATTCCTGTTCTCCTCTAAGATAAAACCAAAACTCCTAGTTTGCCCTATCAGACTTTTTGTTCATCTGACAACCTAACCACTTTCCTGTGTTGCTGAGCTGCAAACATATTACAGACTTTGCAGGTCTCTATATGCAGCATCTGCTTTGCTGGCTGGGAGCCTTCCTGCCACCACACCTGCTGCTCTTGCTACCGGAAATACTGTTTTCCCGATTTTTTTTTTTTTTTTTTTTTTTGCCTACTGAGCTCACATTCTTGTCTGTTGTCCCTTCTATGAAGCATATCCCCATGTCCTCATGGTAACATTTACTCCTTCACAGCCCACCTTGCACCTTTCATATAATTCTAGCATTACTTTATAAAATTGTGTCATTACTATGTGGTTCTGGGTTTATTAAGGGTTAGACAAGAATGGTCAGAAGTTGTAACTTTTCTTATCTTTCCAGCACCCATCATAAATCCAATCGCCTTGAAACTATTCACTTAATATCTTCCAATTAGTTAAAGACTGAGAAAGACTTAAAATGTCACAAGAATGAGGTCACAGAATTCCTACCCTACGGTAAGCATGAGGTAAGAAATCGAAGTCACCTTCGATAGTTTGACCCATTATAGCAGATTTCTGTCTATTTCCAGACATCGTAAGAATAACAAATGAGCCTAGAAAAGCCTTTTGGAATCCACTACAATTCTTTTCAGGAAAGTATATACAAAAGTGAGTAACAGTCAATCAATAGCTTGTGTTATTTGTGTGAACCAATGTAATTTTAACAAGTACCTTGCTATAACCACCATTTACTCTTTCTTAAAATCTATGTATGAAAACAAACCCTTGCACACTATTTGTCAACATTTATTGTGGACGAACAGGACAATGCTTCTTCGGTAGCCACACTCAGTTTGGCTGTGCTAAACTCTCGGTTCGCATACTTAGTGAGCCTCAACTTGCCTTAATGTTGACAAATGTAGTTCATTAACAAAAAAGAAATGCAGTTCTCAAATGCCCCCAGTAGGAATAAATAATCATCTTTTAGGGTAGATTTTTAAAAATAATAATCAAGTATAATTTGGAACTATTTTTGAATAAGGAATGTAAATAAACCAATTTTTTCACAACTTATAATTATTTTCATGTAATTTTTAAAATTAGCTCTCAAGATTTTAATTAAAAAGTGTTTCATTGAACTAAGGAACTGATTTATGTTGATAAGATTGATATGTTTATTAACAAATTAGCATCAATACTTTATTGCAGCTTAGAAAGCACCTATGGGCAGGGCTGTGTGTCCTGTGAGTTCTTAGCAAATACATATTAACTAAGTATTTTGGAGTATTTCCATTGTTTAAGGCATTATGGCAAAACAAAGATGAGCTCCATTGGTTTAACCAGTAGAATGCTTACAGAACGATAAAATCATGCTCCACTGTGACAATGAATTCATTAGTCAGTCTTGTAACATGCAGAAACTTTCCTGCTAAATTACTACCTTATACTTGCTAGTGAATGAATTTCATTCATTAAGTGTGTTT
Organism: Ctenodactylus gundi; assembly: GCA_004027205.1. Classification (NCBI taxonomy): domain Eukaryota; kingdom Metazoa; phylum Chordata; class Mammalia; order Rodentia; family Ctenodactylidae; genus Ctenodactylus; species Ctenodactylus gundi. The sequence goes on from PVKB01002283.1 coordinate 166,515, forward strand.
GGTTCAATTTAAAGTTTTATTCAGACCTACAAACATGAATTATTTAAATCCTCAAGGTTTTGGCAGCAAGAATGCATTTCTTAAATCTCTTTCAAAGATGATGAAACTGTTGCTTCATTAAGCTAAATCCATAGAGGGAGAAACATATTGACTTTTTTTATCATGGAAAGCTTAAAAATACATTATTGAATTTATGTACAATAGAATACAAAAATATAACTGTACATGTCAAAGTTGCTAGTCAAAACATTCCTCAGTACAAACTCATGTTTAAGTATAAATGAATGGAGTATCAACCAATGGTTTTTATCTGAAATTTTCAGGTCAATTAACCTGCAACAGCTCATGTGCTTAGTGCTTTGCCTCCAATATTTCAGTGTTCAGAAGTCAGGCTTTTTGGCAAGTGATTGGATCATGAGGACTCCGACCTTATCAATGCAGCGATTCACTGATGGATTCATACTTTAAAGGCTATTGGGAGGTGGTGGAAATTTTAGGAGGCAGGGCTAGTTAGAAGAAGCCGGTTCCTAGAAGGATAGTTTTGTCCCTGAACTCTCATTTTCTTACCAGACAGTTTGAGATAAGCTGATTTTTCATTCCAAGATCGGCCTCAACAATGCCCAGAAATAACACAGACAGTGACCATGGACTAAAACCTCTGAAACTGTGAGCTGAAATAAAATTTTCCTCTTTGTTTGTCTCAGGCATTTTGTCATGCAGACCAAAATCTAACCAACATGAGGGAGTACAGAATATTTTCATCACTACACAAATATCTCTTGTCTAGTTAAAACTTCACCTAAAGAAAACATCTAAGATTTGTTTTGCCTGTTATGGGTATCATGTGAAAGAAATCTTATCATGAGCACTTTGTTGAGTTTTTTCTTTTGGCTGGTATTCAACATTGACCCATGTTGTGCATATGTCATTATTTTTCCTTTTTATTATTAAATTGCATTTAATTATATAACTACATCACATTTTGTTCAACTATTTGCTTTTCCTTGGACACTTAAGATTCTCCCTTTTTGAGCTGCTGAGAATAAGACAGCTATAAGTCACTGCACTTGTGAGTGTAACTGCCAGGTTGTACAGTATGTACAGGAACTTCATAAGAAATTGTGCAACTGCTATCCAAAGTTATGCTATGTGACACATTCAAAATGAGCAAGTGAGACGTATACATGTTCTATATCCTGACCAACATTTGATATTACAAACCATTGTCCTGGTAATATCATGGTAACAGTGGGTGGTGGATTCCCATTGTTGCTTTCATTTGCATTTCCTTAGTGCATAATGTTGGCCAGCAGCTTCTCATAGGCTTCTTGGTCACTTATGTGTCTCCTCTGGTAGAACCATTGGATTTTTGTTTATCATTGAGTTGTAAGTCTTATTTATATACTGGGAAAATTATTAGTCCAATATTCGTGTTAGTAATTGTTTCTCAAGTCTGAGGCTTGCCAAATAATTTTTTCACGGTGATTTTTATTATCACAGTGGTTTTCTATTAGTTTTTGCTTTTTTGCTTTAATGAAGTTTACTCCTTTTTTTCTTTCCTTTCCTTTTCTTGTTTTTTTTTTTTTTTTTTTTTTTTTTTTTTTTTTTTTTGGGGGGGGTTGTTTTTTTGTTTTTTTGTTTTGAGACAGGGCCTCACTCTGTAGCCCAGGCTGGTCCTGAACACATTGGTGTAGCTCATGCTAGCCTGGGATTTAGAACAATGTGCCTTGGGCTGAAGCAGGAGGATTGCCACAAGTCCAAGGCCAGCCTGGGCTACCTTTTGAGTTCAGAAACAGCCTGGCTTACAGAGTGAGACGCTGTTTCAAAAGAAAGAAAGAAAGAAAGAAAGAAAGAAAGAAAGAAAGAAAGAAAGAAAGAGATTTCCTCTTAGTGATTGTCACCTGAGAGTAGAACTCATACACAGGCAGGGACTGTAATCATTTCAGTCGTAAGACTTTGTGTGTTATGCGACTCATGAAAAATTATATAAATAGACTATTTTTCTAAAAAATAAGAGACCTAGTTAATAATCAGCATAGTCCTTATGTGTGGATCCTATGGACTGGTACAAAATTATATTCTCTCCCTGATATGTGTTATGGCAAAACAAAATTTGTCTATCAGTGAGACTTAGTATTTTATTTTAAGGGGAGGAAAAGTGTCTTATGAAAAGGCTCAACCATATTTTATATTTTAATAATAGCTTCTAAGTTTAGATACTTGTAAATAACAGATTGCTTTAAGTAAATGGTCTCCTTTTTCTAATATACCATTCAGGTTAAAAACACCATTAAGAGTAACATTAGAGGTAAGAATAAGTCACAGTGTTAGCCGAAAAGACATACTCCGCCGGCAGGGCCAGCCCAGCCCTATGCAACTAACTGTAGAAGAGTACTAAATGGAGTAAAATGAGAATAGAAGGAGCTTACTGTAGTGATACAGACTTCATAGTGCTTCCTGGTATCGCCAGCTGGTGACGGAGCACTGTCCCTCTTCTACCATAAAACTTAGACCAAAAAAAGAAACCTATACGCTTTATAACTCTTTAAAAAATAATTTCCACTTTTGTTGGACCACAGATAAAAGGATCTGAGAGAATTAAAATACTTTTTTAGCCATCATTTTGAATAAGATTATCACAAGAGATTAAAAAACAGATAAATAGCAGAATTCTCCTTCCTTACCTCTTCCTACATACCAGGTAGAAAACTGCTGAACAGTTAGATCCACTAGTTTGTTTTTCTTGGTTTGAAAACCAAGTTAAGTAATATTTTTGAACACACTCGCTTCCACTTTTTTTTTCTTTGAGTTGTCCAAAACTTTTTATTTGCACATGGGGATATCTTGAAAGAAATTGATGCCATCCAAGTGAATGTGACCACTTGGGGATCATCTTTGGACTTTCTTTCTAAGAGGAGTTAATACATATTTTTTTTTTACCTGGCTATCATTTGATTCTTGGGAGTAAATAATACCTGTGAGTTCTAAAGTCTTCCCTAAAATCATTTGATATTAAATAGGAAACTCAGCCTTTCCTCCATTTTAAATTTCAAGAAGTGAACACAGACATTAATCTATGTGTAAACAGAAAGTCAGTGGAGTTTCTAGGTATTGATGGTTCAGTTCACTTGAGACAACGGTTGAACATCGGTTTCTTACAGTAATAATGTTGGCATGGCTAGCAGAAAAATTATTTTAGAGTCATTGTGTTTTTTCTGCCTGTGTAGACCCAAGTCTCGCTGACACTTTCATGAGCAAACTCACAAGAGCACACAGTTTACACCTTTATGAAAGTATCTGAAGAGTGACCCCCAAACATGTACCCCGGGCCTGAGCCTTCCTCCCCTACAGGCAAGCAGACCCAAAAGCCAGCTTTCACACAGAGAGCTGCTGGTGGGGAAGCAAGCCCAGGCAAAAGAGCAAGAAGAATTCTAATGTTTAGAGAAGTTCTGGTTCTGAGAAGCTGGTACATGTGTCATCCTGAGAGAAACAGTGCTACCTCTAGAAATGAACAGCCGTAACTTCAGCCAGGAGTCCTTTTTGAAGGAGAATGCCTTCTGCTGGCCCTTCTCACCCCCATTATGCTTGCTCCAGTGAGGAGCAGAGCTCTGCCTCTCTGGCACGCTGTTGTTGGTGGGTTTTTTAATGCAAACTCTTGTCAGTGCAGTTGTGGCCCACGAGCTGACTCTTACAAGACTTTGCCAAAACAAATCCACTGTTCTAGGCAGTCAAACTTCTTTCTTGTGTTTTCTTCTCAGTCTACTCTTTACTGTTTCCCGACAGAGTTACTTGTTATTTGTATTGCTAATACCAATAGAAAATGTTTAGTCAATTAATGAGAATAAAAGGCATATTATAAAAAAGGGTAAAGTCTAAAAATGGGATCCTAGAATTCAAGTGGGAGAAAAATCTATCAATAAGATGTAGCTAACTAACTTTCCCCCCACATTTTATTGATACGTATACATGCAAAATTCAAGGTTTACAATGAAGTTGAGCGTTTTGTGCACATACGTATCTTGTCAAGGTGACAAGGGCTTTCCCACTCTAACTTTTAGGGAAGTAATAAACAGAGACCTCCTGCTTCATTTCTCAAACTAAGGTTACGGGGAAATAATTTCAAAATTAGAATAAGAGGAAAGGTTAGCTGAAGGAAAGATACACAGATTGAAGTCTGAGCTGAGGGAGCCTTTTCTAAGCAAGGCATAAAAGATTAGAATTTAAAAAAACACTTGATAGATTTGACCATGACCACGGGAACATTAAAATTTTCTTTCAAAAATAAAGCACCAGGTGTTTAATAATATGCTCTGTGACCTTTTCATTTCATGTACATATCCCTTTATGGAGAACTATTCATATGTGTGAAATATGTAGATTTGATAACATTCATGCCATATATACATATGTGTATGTATGTATGAATATATGTACAATTACATATATTTATAAAATTATTTTGGTTAATGTTAACCAATGCTGTACTCAAAAATTCACTGATAAGAGAGGATATATAAAAGAAATGCTGAAGAGGTAAGCACTTCTTGGTTGTTTAATATTCATCCATTTGTAATCCTGCTCCTGCCTCCATTTTCTTCACATAAACACTGACACCCTGGAACACACAGTCTGATTGTGTGGCTTCGGCCAGAAATCATAGATTCACAGTCCCTAACCTCTGGACTTGAGGCCTCTTACCCACCCTCACAAAAGCCCTTGGACCCAAGGGGAAAATGTTATTTTCTATTCTCTCTCCACCTCAATCAGAAACAAAAAAAAGAACAGTGACTGTGGCTAGGCTAGAGAAAAGTAGGCAGATACTAGAGCTAGCTGACTACAGCAGCCTCGGGGAAAACACAGGCTGCTGGAAGCATGAGATGAGGCAAGGGGCCATGGTGCACTGAAATGAGACTTCTAAGTGAAACATCGTAACTACTAGTGGACAGAGGCCCTGTCAGTGTGCCCTCTAAGCAATTTTTGAGAGGCTGGAGTGTACAGAAAGATCAGTGTCTCTTCTCCCACACTTCCGAGACGGTGGAAGCTGGGGTGTATGTGCTCAGCATTTTCTCTGGGTAGAAGCAGAAGTATGGAAAGAGGAGAAAGAGCAAACTCAACACACATATGTCCTTAAAAATAGCCTTGCCCCTTGGCCAAGAGTCATGTTTCTTAAAGGAATATTCGAAAGTATGCAAAAAAACTTAACTGAAGGATACTCACTGAAGAGGGAGCCGATAATAAGGAAAGTGGAAAATAAGGTACCACAATAGAAAAGAAAGGACAATAAGAAAGCATATTAATTAAATATGATAAACTGCTCATGATGGTTGAAGTGGGGTTAATGATACAATGGTGAGATAATTTATAAAGTCCTACATATAGTATAAATTGGTTTTAATATTTAAAGAATCTACATGAAAGAGAATCCTAAGCTGTTTTTTAAACGGTTCGCAATGATTATCTCTAATTGGCAAAACTACACATGGTTTTAATTTTTTCTTCACTAAAATATGAATTATTTGATTTTCTCACTGCAAACTTGGAAGGTTTGGATCAGTTAAGAGAAAGTAAATGAAAGGAAACAATTGACTGTATCAGTTATGACATAAAGCACGGCCGTGTAAGAAGCTGGGCACCATGTATGCTTAGAGCCAACACCCAGAAACTCATTGAGGGACTCAGAAAGCTGACTTGTTTTATGAAATTATATGAATTTCTCTAAAATGGGCTTCTAATAAAGTAAATATTATCTGGTTTTGCTTTTTTTTCTTTTTGATCCTTCATATTATTTACTCTCACCTTGAAATGAACCAAGCGTGGGGATCTGGTCATTCATTCATGAATTCTTCCAGTCATAAGTGGAACAAAGGCAAAATTTACTAGTATGCCCAGGTTGCATAAAGGAAAAAGAGTTCCACTGAGACTAACTTGCTGCAAATTTGATGCCTACTTTGGGAACTACATTGTACCTGCTGGAAATAACTTGATTACATGCACAAATAACATTATAAGTAATATGGCTCAATGTTCAGGTTTTCATGTAAGACAGAAAGAGTAGACTAGACCTGGGTGGCCCAGGTGATCATGCAAAAGGGTTTTGAGCAAGGTACATCTTACACTGGGCTTCAGTGATTGAGTGAAATTTGATTTTGGAAAGACTGGGAGAGCCAGGAATGTTATTGGAGGAGATACAGAGGAATAGAGAGAAAAAAGGTAGGAACATTAAAGAGGGCCCGTTTGGTAGAATATTTCTGACTACAGGTTGGAGAAGTTATTACTTGATTTCAAAGGCAATTACGATTTTTTCATTTGACTTTAAGTCAAGTCTTTCTAATTCTCTCTCTCTCTCTCTCTCTCTCTCTCTCTCTCTCTCTCTCTCTCTCTCTGTGTGTGTGTGTGTGTGTGTGTGTGTGTGTGTGTCTGTGTGTGTGTCTTCTCATTTGCATTGTTGAGCACTCTAGGTGGGTTCAAGGATGCTCCTTTTTTACTTTTTAAAATCTCTTCCAGATGGTAGTAACCCCAGACAAGTCACCCCTCCAGGACTACTTTTAAAATTGTGCTAAGTGGATTCAAACATCTCTGAACGTGCACACAAAAACACCTCATAAATGCCAAGACACAATTATGCTAAAGAAAATTTTGTTAGATCTTTGTTCTAGAAAGACTAGTAGGTTTTGTGTGGTGGAGAGGGTGTGTGTGTGTGTGTGTGTGTGTGTGTGTGTGTGTGTGTGTGTGCATGTGAGTGTGTGTGTGTGCGTGTGCGTGTGTGTGTGTGTGTGTGTGTTCATAGACGAAACCCTAAGAATGTGTGGGCTACCTCTCCACTACTCTAAAGTCCTCTTACCCTAACACTTAAGGAACTGTTTCTTCTGCTACCGGCTCCTGGTAGCGTTTTAAAAAATCTCTTGAATCTCTTGGCATTGACACTGAGCACTGAGATTCAGAGGATGGCCTTACAGTGTCAAGGACATTAAGGACCTCGAAGACAGCACCCAGCACTACATACAAAGATCCCACCCTCAAAGATAGGAGTCAAAACCCAGGCTAGTCGCAGCTACTTGTACAGACCCCTCTATCTCTTTCATCTTCATCCTGTATTTCTCTTTCAGAAACCTCTCAAGTAGAGGGTAGAGGGGGCAATAGCAGCCAGGACTTGTGTTCTGACACAACTTTTAAATGTAAAAAGTAAATGTTCACGACTTTCAGTGTCTGTGCAATGGCTGCAGGGAACAGGAAGTTGCACAAATGTGAAAATAGGCAGATATTCTGGGCCTGAGACTAGAGGGCCCTTCTTTCTGACATGCAAGATACTGTGCTAAGTTAAGCATTAACTGTTGTCCAAAACTGACCTCAGAAAGCCATCCAAATCTCCCAGACATGTCACAAAGACTCTAAACCACTCTCAAAGACTACTGGTGGAGTCTAGTATCGTGTGTTTTGATAGTTCCTTCCAGAATAGAACAGCATGTCATAAGCTAACAGACTTCATCAGCAGATGGCCTGGGGTCCCTCTCTCTGTGAGCCCTGCCTTCTTTTTCAAACACCAATCATCATCTCTGTTTGATTAATTTTGCCATGTGTGATGGGTAGGACATTAAAAGAAAATCATCCAGAGCAACAATTTCATTTTAAGTTACTTGGAGAAACAGCTGTAGAGAAAAGATTAAATGGTTGAGCCTTCAGGAGAGTGATGGTGGGGCAAAAGGAGAAATAATTCGGTCCTTGCTCTAACAGAGAGCAATCTGTTCAGGACTTAAGGTCAAAAGGACATAAAAAAACCTTTCAATATGAGTACAGAGTGAGAGGTTTATGCACTGAGCAGTGAGCTTGTCCTCGAGCAGTGAGCTTGTCCTCGTCACCCCTTTTGTAAGAAGAGCAATTGAGAGGGTCACAGGATCAAGGGAGGCAGTGCTGGGGGAGAGAGGGACAAGCGAGGGAAGAGTAACAATGGGAGAAAGCATCCGGAGATCAGAGGAAGGTGTTGGAATGCTCTTCTCTGACTAACTTTTGAGCTAAATTTCTACTTGTAATTCTTGTGTCACCTCCTTTCAGAGAGATGCTTTAGCCATCATCAGCTTTTGAAAGTTTCTCTAGTGCTCCCAAGAATATATATCTCTGTGCTTCTTTTGGGTTAGAAGTACACATTAAGTCAAGTGCTTCTTCGGCAACTTAGTTGAACACACGAATATGACTTTGGAGGCAGAGTAAAATATACTGTTAGAAAGTCAGTTTGAAGAAGAAAACTTGAGGAACACAACTTTTAAAAAAATCCTATGTTCTTTTTCATGTAGTAATGTGAATACTACATGTATAAAGCAAAAACACAGGTGTCGTCTTTGCCATCAGACAACAACAATCAACCTGCTGATGGTTCATTGACTATAAATTGGATACGTGAAATAGTCTTTGGTCATAGAAGAAATCCAGGTCTGTGGAAACCACTGGTGGGTGCTAGCAGGGTTTATGGAATGACCATAAAGTTTCCAAAGCAAATTCATCATCACATGTGTAAATGACTATTGGAAAAGTCTTGCAAATGCAAAATTACAATGGTGCAGCCTTGCACCGAGTCTCCGTTTCCTTGGAGTGGTCCCCTAATTCAGAACAGAGGAAAGAGAGGTTGGTAGGTCAGTTCCTTCCTTTTTAGACAGAGCCCCTGAAACTGAACAATAGTGACATATTTTTCCTAGATCAGCAACCAGAACCCCCTTCGGAAAGGAGAGAAGAGCACTCCGACTAATGTCCCTGATAAAAAGGAAGTCACTTTTTTGGAGGGGGTGGGAGGGGAGCAGGCATATATCAAGTAATAACTGTGGCTTTCTGAGAGCTCAGAAGCAACAAGCGTTGTTCATGATGCTCTTGCTAGCTTTTGGGTCCCTGTGGAAAGGGTATTATTTGTAGCTAATATAAATTACAATGCCTGTCTTTGTAGTTCCATGATTTGAAGTGACATTCTATTAAGAGTGTTTCTGACATAAACAGGATTAGGTGGAAATGGGAGAATGGAAGGAGAATTTTGCTTGGCTGGTAACCTTGAGTCTAATAGTCTTTATGAATACACAACAGTGTTTCTTTTTCTCTATTTTTACCCTATGATCTACTCGCTGAAGTGGCAACTTAAAGAATTGAAAATTTATAAATCGCTCCTGATGTTTTCCACCACATTTGTTTACCACCATCTGCTCAGAGACTTTGTCAATGATGAGAATTAGATCATAGGCAGAAGTAATGTAAATACCATGCTAACCATGACCTTGACACTTTGCTCTGGAAAAAGAAGTTGTGACCAAATTGCCCTGCCTTTGTGCCTTGATGATGAGAACAAAAAATTCTTCATTAGCTAGAGCAGTGAATTAAACTACAGGAAATGATATATTCTAAAGCGTTGCAATTCTCAGCACCACTGGACACTTAAGAGTTATAACTGCCATGCTCAATGCCTGACTCATATGAGCACATGAGAGGACGACTGTCCAAGGCCAAACATCAGATCAATAACTAAACAATGGAAGCAGTTGTGTGCAGTACGGGGCTAGTGGGCACATTGCAGTTGGAGTAGGGAGGGAGGCGAATATAGCAAATAAAAGAGCTTTAAAATGAGCCTCAGAGAGAGCATAACGATTTGGGGATATCGTCGTGCTCACAGCGGAAGGTGACAAGGCACATGATGGGTGCATACAAGTGCCAGATTTGGATTAGGCATGAGAAGGAGCAGCGGTTAGGTTGGCTGAAAGTCAGGGTTACCTGAAGCAGCCAGGACCTAAGACAATTTATTTTGGAAACTACTAGTAAAATCTGATAGGTGGAAAAAGCTAAAACACTAATTCTGCTTGAAACCAGCAAACATTAAAACGAAGAGAATTTCACCAAGGAGATTCTAGGCATACATAATTCTGGACTTGTTTTTAACCTGAAATTGTCCTCAGTTCTGCTGGTTCAGTTAACTCCTAAATAATCACCTCATTAACACTACTAGAACAAAAGGAAATCAAAAGTGCTTCAGGGAAGGGAATAGGGAAGAAGATATTTAGTGTATCTACTCTTTACCAAAAACTATAGTTGCCATCTGATGTAACTCACAATAATCTTGCTGGTCAATAACATCATTGAGGCCCCTTTAGACACAGAAAGTAGAGAGGTTAAGTGGCTTTCTAGTATCAGATGATTAACACCATAATCTACTCTCGTGTCTCTCTGGATGGAATCTATCTGGTCATGACTGTGGTTTCCTGGAACGTCTTAGAGGCCAAAGGTCCCCGATGTTCAACTTTATGAGTTTTATTCCTTAGTTGCTCACAGGGGGGCACTGGACCAATCGTATCATGCCTTTTGGAAGCTATTGGCATATAATCTGCATTTTAACAAGATTCCAAGATTCACCTTCAAGTAAATGTGCAAGTCTTTGCAGTTACAATGATGCCTGACCTTTTGGCTTAATAGAAAAATTTACGAACTTTTAGAAGGTCATTTATATAACGCTCTAAAGATCTGATGAAGGAGTTTGAGGCAAGAGGATTGCTGTGAGTTCTAGGCCAGGCTGAGCTACATAGTGAGTTCAGAGCCAACCTGAAACCGTAAAGTGAGATTCTGTCTCAAATGAGTAAGTAAATAAATAGATAAACAAATAAATGCAAGACTAGGAAGGACCAGAGCACTAAAAATGATACCAATCTTGCACAGAGCTGGTATGAATAAATTCAAACTCTTCAGAAGTGACTGTCAACTACTTGTGCCAGGATGAAAGCCCATGCATGTAACCAAATCTCTAAATTAACTTTCATGTAGAATATAATTTTATGAAAATAATATGTTACAAAGGTGCTAGTTATCATATTGCAATGGCATATATACCATTTTTAAAATAGTAACCTGAACAAACTCTTAAATTTGGATAAAATCCATCTTTAGGGGAGTGTCTTTATTCCTGTCTTTATTTACACATAGTCATTGCTGAAACACAATCATCAAAGAGGAGGATGTCCTTTTAGTCGGTTTTGTTATTATTTTATTATTATTTCTTAATTTTCTACAGACAGTAAGGTTCCTCGAATCCTTCTCGTGGGTCTGTTGTCCTGGTTCTTGGTGCCACCATTCATAAATATTCGTTCCCTGAGGACATTTCGTGTACATTGCTAAAATTTAAATATACTCTAGAAAAAAAAAATGTAGTAAATCCTTACAGAGAAGTCTGCTTTGCTGAGAAACAGGATGTTCTCATGGAAAACCAAATTCCTTTAGATAGTGAAAGTCCCAAACCCAGTAAGATACCTCCTCAGAAAGTTATGATTTTGCTATTACAACAAAGATGACCCTTCACTTGATCTTTCCTGTCTTGGAGAGTAGGAGATCTCTTTGTCAGAGGAAAGAGTTCCTCTGCCTTGCGAATATAGCCTGTCAAAATCTCTTCCACAATGATCTTAATCACCTATCAAGTAGCATTTCAGCTATCGAGTGAGTCCTTGTTTCAAAATGAAAATAAAGCCAGCAAGAGTGAACAATGTGACCACTTACGTGAAGACCGTGATGACCTGCTGACTTTGTGACTTTGCTGGTCCAGACTTCACACACAAGGAGCTGAAGAAGGGGTCCAAGTGACCAGCAAAGACAATAATAATTTAAGAGTATTTTGCTTTCCATTTGCTGTTTTGAATTGACAACCTCATAGAAAGCATGACTTTTTTTTTTTTTTTTTGGAATGCTGCAATGTGGATAATAGTTCTGTGAATTTCACTCTTTAATGAACTCTGGACACAAGAAGCTTACATTATATTTAAAAGAGTAGATGTTTTCTTTTCAGAAGAAATGTTTACAGCAATGCTATTAATAATGCTGTGTATAACAGCTGCCTTCATTTATTCATAAATACAGCACAAACATCTTACTTGTCAAAGAAGAGGATTTTCTTTTACTATAAAAAGATAATTAATTCAGGCTGGATAAACTTAATGGCACATTTACCATCTGGGCAGAGCAAACAAAACACCAGAATAGAATTGTGTAAAGAAAAAAATAAAAATATGAAATAAAAATACAGACTTAAACTTTATTTTTATTTCTTGAATAACAAATAATTTTCCAGCCCAAGTATTATGGCTATGCTTATTTAAAAAGAGATATAAAAGGCAATAGGGCATAGAGAAACACACAGATAAACTTGTGTATTTCAGGTGATTGCTTTCTTGTTTTCTTAACTTTTTTTACACATCAATAACAGAAAATAAAGTATTTCCACATTTCCAAGGCTGTGCACCTCTTCTGGCCTATGCCCAAGGGAGACAAACACTCTTGCCAAATAAAATAATGTAGACAAAAGTGCAGTGTAAAGTTTAAAGAATCACCATGGTCTAAAAGGATTATTATCATCAGTCTGGTGTGTCCTTAAGAGAAGAGAACTCACAGACTCACTGGGCACTTTGACTTTACTGATTTGACTCAGGAAACTGCCCTTGACCATGATCCTTAAGACCTGTGAGAGAGTCTGTGTTCGTCATGCAGAACCACCACCACATTGACATTCTCTTTTCACATTTGGGCTCTGAGCTGTCACTCAGTCTGAATTACTACAACTTTCTTAGCTTTTCCTTCAACACATCAGCTCTGTCTCATCTCCCCTCAGCCTCTGTAGGACACCTGCCCTGGTGTGTGAGTGGTGTTCCTGCATGCTCTCTACCTCCTACCACATCTCGACTCTTTCCACATTATGCCCTGTTAGCACTCACTGAGCACTATCATCATGTTTTGTGTGTGTGTGTGTGTGTGTGTGTGTGTGTGTGTGTGTGTGGGTGGTGCAATGGGTGAAACCCAGACAAAATGCACCATGCTGCATCCCCACCAATTTTTTTTTTTTTGCTTTGTTTTATTTTTGTTTTTGAGACAGAGTGTAGACCTAAGTCACTATTTTGGCAAGGCTGCGCTTAAATTTGTTATCCTCTTTTATCAACATTCCAAACGTTGAGACTACAGGCCCAATGTTTCTTATTTTTCTTAATGAGAATAACTCCCCTCACCCCCACCCCCGGCATGTCCCACAGCCCTCAGTGAAAGTGATTTAGGAAGTTCTTCTTTCAAGGAGCCTTTCTAGTGGCAAGATTTTGACCACAGACAAACTTTATGCCCAAGGGAGACAAAGAACTGAAAACCAGACTTAATATATTTCTTTTACATTAGTTTCTCTAGCCAAATGTGCTGTAAACATTTGTGCTGTCAGTGGAGGAGTGACTGCTGGCTGATGTTTCTCTCCATCAAGTGTTGCCAGGAGTTCACTAAGTGACCGAAGGGATGAAGTTCATATAAGAGGATGTTATTAGAAATAAAGGTATGACCTGGGGATTTAGTGCTGGGAAGATTTTGACTTCAGCTCTTCCCCTGACAGTGGAGAAGATGTCTCCAGTGTTTTTCCTTTCTTTTTCAACGCATGTTTCTTTTTGGATATGCAACCAAAATCCTTAGTACAGCCAGTGCACCTGATGCACACTTCTCTTAGCATCTTTCTCTGTCAGTCCTTTCCCCACACTGGTCATTTCAAATGTTCTTGTGTTCTTTGAACATACTGTGTTCCCTCCTGACTGAAGGTCTTGACAGGCTGTTTTCCAATCAACTCTTTTTCTGCTTCTCCAGGGATAATTCTCAATCCGAATTCATAGTAGAGCTTGTCTGTCTTTTTTTAAAGAGACTCTGGCAGCTAGAGTGAATCTCATCCTAATGCTTTTCATAGAATTGATAGAAGGTGAAAGAGCACGTGGGTGATTCACTGGATAGTCTGACTGTCCCATAGGTATGCAGACCACACGAGGGTTGGGCCTGTGACTGTCCGACTCACAGCAGCATTCAATGCTGCAAAGCCCAGCATTGTGCTTACACACAGTTGCTTTCCAATAAATAAGGCTCCAGTATGACTGAAGGAGTGAACTCCTTAGTGAAGAAATAAAACAAAACCCAAGAGTAGTGACAGTGACGACAAGCAACTTATAGGGTGATAGTGGACTTTCTGATGATATTCTAAAAACATCCAATGGTTTCCAAAGCAAAATGCAAATATTTCTATTTATTTCTGTATAGCACCCATCTCTTGAATTCCTTTGATAGCTTGCTTTAAAATGCAAATTGAAGAATAAAAATATAAAGTAAAATCATGACTGTTAACAGTTCATTAATTTTTCTTCGATGTTGTATTAGATAGGTGTAAAATTATGATCCCAGAGCTTCTTAAAGCAGCTGAAGTTTAATAAATTTCCTAGCGAGAACACAATTCATCCATCAGACATACTCAGAAACGTTAAACCAAATAGCTATGGAAATGGAATATCATATGGCAAACTATTTATATCTAGCGTGCATAATTTACCTGAGACTTACCTGTGAGTGCACTACATATGGTAGTGTACAGAAAGAACAACAGCAACAAAAATGCATTCGTTAGTGGTTCTGTGTTAGATGGGAATGGAGGTGAAGGGACAATAACATTACTTGATTTTTAAATTGCAAATGTTGAATTGAGCTTATGAGTTATCGGCATTGATGGTCATAAACAGCAACACAACAAGACACATAAACCCCTCTTTATGATTACAGCAAGGAGCAGCAAAATAAAATAATTCTATTGATTTGCTCTTCTAAGAAAAAGAATGAGACTATATAAACTAGCCTTGTAATTGGGTTTTAAAATTCCTGTGGCTCACAAATCACATACTGGTTCCCCTGTGTCCCCATGTCTAGTTGTTTGGGTTTATTGCCACAAAGGGAGGGGGATAATATCCTCCCACACATCTTCTCCTTGACTGAAATTAAGAAAATGCAAAAGCATAATTCACCAACACGACTTTGGACTGAAAATCTGACTTTTATTGGGGTTACCTCTACTGTTTTAGGTTAGAAATATGGGTCTGTGCCTTAGTTTTCATAATATATGGCACATATTTTTAGCACTTAAGGCAGTAGGTCAAGTGGAAACAGCGATTGTTAGACAAATGGCATTGAGCTGAATAATCAGGGAAGACAACTCAAGAAGCGCAGAGCCAGCTGTGGTGTCACATGCCCGTCATCCCTGTACTCTGGGAGGCTGAGGCAGGAGGGTTGGAAATTTGAGTCTTGTCTTGGCAATTGAATGACTTAGTGAAACCCTGTCTGAAAATAAAAAATAAATATAAAATAAAATAGTAAAATCAGGAATGGGGTTGTATTCTAGAACAAAAGTCCTGGATTCAGTTCTTAGAATGAAGACCAAAAAAAGACATACTTTGAATTACAAATGAAAGACTAGTTTTGTTAAGAATATAAGTATAAAATACAAAATTTAGGTTACCCTTCATTACTCTTCATATCTTTTCAGTTCACTAAGAATGTTTTAAGAAGTTGCATATCAGGACTAGGGCAGAAGCTCAGTGACAAAGTACTCACCTCCCCTCTGTGAGGGCCTGGGTTCAATCCTCAGTATTAAAGCCACTCCAAAAGAAAGTCATAGACTATGCCTAAAGACCCAAATGGTCTGATACTAGATAACTAATTCCAGAAGAATTCTAACTTTGAACACTAGAAAATTTCAAGTTTTAAACGTAACAAAATGGGATGCTGATCACCAAGAAATGTTAGTGATACTGTGATCAGCCTTACAATTTTTTTCCTCCCAACCCTCCGAAAAAAAAACCACTGGAAGGGGATCAACCTTTATCTATAAATATTTTTTAAATGATGCATTTTCCTATTCTCCACCCTAAATAAAAAGCTAGAGAGCTTGCTAATTTTAGATAGTATAATGCAAAAAGGTTATAAACAATAATAAAAAATTATAAGTATAAAACTATAAAAAATTCTTTTCTGTGAGACAACACTGACTCCAACAAATCAGAAGAATTTTAGGAAAGTTCTATAAACATGGCAGAGAGTGTGAAAATAAAATACCTCTACTTCAAAGAACATGAAATATAAATGCAGTTCCGACCATTTGTTTTCTACACACCCTTCTATCTTTCCATGAAGGTGTTTTATTGCCAATGCCACTTAAGATTTACTGATGCACACTGTATAGCAGCTATTGCAAAGTATATCTTTCATAACAAGAGCTTTATGTGTCAATAACTAAAGTACAGAGTCAAGTAGAGGGGCTACTCGTAATTCCTGTATCTCTCATTGGAAGCCAGTTCTTCCTCCAAGTGCTACAGAAAAAATATGCAGATAATTGAGTGCTTCTCTTACCTTAAACAACCCTACTTTTTTGTAAGAGGTAAAATATTAGCACAATTTTAATTGATAATACATGTCCATAACTTTATTAAGCATTTAACATTACAAATATATACAAGCTCAATAATAAATTAAAAGTAAATGAGCAAAATAAATCTCAGAGATGTTCATAGTTCCTGTGTCACTCAAAGACATTTTTTCTGGCCTTCACTTGTAAGACTTCATGGGATTCAAGGTCCGGATCATTTTGTGCTAGAAAAACTCATCGTGGCAGCTCATTTGAAATGCAGAGTGTTGTGCTGGCTCCAAGCAGCGGGAAGACGTTTGTTAATAATAGAAACACTGAAGAGGATCGATTGCAATCAAGAAGGGTTGATGAACATTTGTACAATATGTACAAAACTCTGCAAAAACTCTGTAATATTTTTTTCCTCCAGTTCCTCACATTCTTTGCATCCAGATTCTGTTATGTTCTGCCAAATAAAAGAGAAAAAGTCAGATTGGCAAGTCGAATTCACCTCTTTCCTGGGCATATCATAGCGTTTGAAGCATATGGTCAGGTCACAAGACAAGAACACTTGGCAAATTAATGTCATATCAGAAGGAAACAGGAGAAAAGAAAAATTGGGAGATTTGATATCAGCTTCTTCTTCTTCTTTTTTTTTCCTAGAATGGATCAAGTTCCTTGAAAAACTAGTAAGCTATGACCACCAGAGAATGGGCTTCTGGCTTAGAGCCCCGTGGTGGTTTCTTGTCACCAACCCCTCGTGTGACGTTCACGCCTCCCTGCGTGGTACATGGCGCCTGCGTGACCTGCTCCCACCTCCTCCTCCACTTTTGTCCCCGCTGCTCCACCGCCACCACCTCGAACCATACTGAGCCCTGCCTCTCCCTCCCAGGCGCACCACAATGGGACTGGATGCTTCTTTGCCTCTCTTCTCCATCTGTTCTGTTCTTCCTGTTTTAGGGGCTGCTACTCACATTCATGATTATTTAGGCGCTGTCTCCTCTGGGAGCACTTTCCTGAACGCCTGAATTCCTGGGACGCGGCTCTGCCTCCCATCTCTAGATGGCAGAACTTCCTGGTTGAACCTCTCTCGCAGCACTTCATGCGTTATACTCACAGTATGGAGTTTCACCCTTTTACCTTACTGGCTATAAGCCCACCTAGGACGGTACAACGACCCACCATTTCTGCTTCTCAGCACCAGGCGGAAGTATGGATACACAGTAATTACACAATCCTCACTGGCTGAGTTCACCATTTAAGTGGATCCCACAGATTGTTGTAATTCAAACAGGCTCATGGATAACCAGAATATTCCAAATGCAGAAATCACGCAAATAAACTGTAGAGTTCATCTGAACCATGAAAGCTATGCCAGCAAAAGCGAAAATTAGATTTTTCCGTACATTAAACATTTGGCATTCAGATTCACCAGTATTTAGCAAGCACAGACTGAGTGCCAGACTCTGTCGTGTTTCATACACTGATGTCCTGTCTGATCCTGAAAATAATCATGTGTCAGGAAGGAAGGAGAAGACACAAAGTGACTCATCCCAGTCCACACAGTCACTTGCATGCTTCCTGTCCAGGTCTTGGGACTGCACAGTCCTGCTAATTCGACATACCAGTTCATATGTCATCCTCTGTCATGAAGGTGACTGTTAACACGCGTGTTAGAGTTCAACATTGACACTGTCATGAGTTGTCTGCTGCAAGGATGATTCTACTGATTAGAAGAAGATAGTGTACCCCAGGAGCATGCTACCCACTAATGAATTCATTTCATGCATGTATTTAGGACTGAGTATGTGTGAGGCATTCCTCTGGGACCTGGCTTTGAATTCATCAAAGCCCCCTCCAAAGTTGACTCCTTCTGCAGAAAACAACAGTATCAACTAAGTAAAATACATAGATGTCAGGGAGTGGGAAGATCAGTGCCAAAGGGGGGACAGGACTCCAAGAACACACAGGTAATGACAGGGGACACAACTGGGAAGCCACTGGCTTTTCTCTGCACAGCCAAGGTTTCCACTCATAGGAGCTCAGGCCACTGTGAGTTCGGTTGACTCTGCTGAACGTACACCCCCTCTGCTGTCCTCAGCTTGGTCCCCCAGGTCTTTGCCACATGTCAGCTTAGTGAGTTAAGCCCTCTCTAAACTACAATTTCTGTCCCCTTTTATCTGCCTTCCTATGGCTACTGGATTTTGTAAATAACTGGCTCATTTCACTGAAATCGTCACTCTTTAGCTCAGCTTCCCACCCCTACAACGGGTTGCAGAGGTCAAACACTCTTATCCCCTTTTTCTTACCATTCTGTGAAGTAGATCAGGAAGTCTTTTCCCCCCCACATTTTATTGATATGTATACGTGCAAAATTCAAGGTTTACAATGAGGTTGAGCATTTTGTGCACATACGTTACTTGTCAAAATGACAAGGGCTTTCCCCCTCTGCTCTCCTTTTGTCCCTCCCCCTATCCTCCCTTCTCTCCCTCCGCCCCCACCCTGTCCCCCTCTTTCACTTTGTCTTTCCTCTTACATTCCAAAGGAGTTGTGATCTGGGTCTCTCGTATCAGAGAGACCGTTCGGTGTTTCACCTTCTGCTTCTGACTCACTTCACTAAGCATAATGTTCTCTAGTTTCTTCCATTTGCCTGCAAAAGCCTCCACGCTGTTGGACTTTATTGATGCATAGTATTCCGTTGTGTATAAATGCCACATTTTTTGTATCCACTGGTCTGCTGATGGGTATTTTGGTGACTTCCACATTTTAGCTATCGTTAGTTGTGCTGCTATGAACATGGGTATACATATGTCTCTGCTGTGTGTTGTTTTAGCATTTATCTTTTTGGGAGATGAAGTGACACAGCTTGAGTAGAAACCTGGTCCTCCAAAAGTCTCATGTACTTAAATGTTATGGATTGTCTATGGAACCATGTGCTGTTGGTAGATTGGGGTTTAGTCTGGAGGGGTGGACTACAGTTAAGTTAGGATTAAAGGTGTGTAAGTTAGGATTAATGGTGTATTGTGGCCACACCTTAAATACCTGGATGCAGGAGGGGCTGATCACTGGGTGAAGACCTAGAAGGACATATAAGCTGCTTCCTGCCTTCCTTGGGGACTAGGACTAGTCTCAACTAGTCTCAACTTGCCTGCCTGTTTGTGATGTCCTGAGAAGCTGCCTCCACCTCTGCCTCTGCCATGTACTTGCATTGCTGCCAGTCACCCCTGAATGGACTGTGACCTTCTGAAACTGTGAGCTAAAAATAAATCCACTAAATTTGTGGATGTTGGGTATTGAGTCACAGAAATGGAAAAGTAACTAAGACACCTTTCTACTAGCTGTCTGAATTGGAGCAAGCGACTCAAGCTCCAGCACTCCAATCTCCTCAGTCTCCAACTAGAAATAAGCATCACTCTGTGAAAAAGGAAAAAAGAAACATGAATGAATGATCTCACATTTGATTTGTACTGTGTGGGAAAAAAAAAATCACCAAAAGCCTAAAGAACAGTGTCAAATGCATAGTGATAATCCAATAGATGTAAGTTACTGTGGTGAACCACATGGTTATGTGATTAGATTAACGTCTACTCACAGTACCTGTCTGTCTGGTTCACTGCTGTGGTGCCAGGACCGAAGCACACTGACTGGCATTATTCAGCAACTGACTGTTTACCGAACAACTCTATGAACAGTTTTGGATTCTTGCATGCCAGAAATGTGCCACTTCTGGATGCCACACCCCTAGAACTAAATTATCTGTCTCCTGAAGAGGACCTGCTTGTCAACTAGTGATTTTTTTCCTGATCAAGCCCAGATCGTCGGAGGTCTCCCTGTCCAACTGGAGAACTCACCCCGTTAGACGTTAAGCTGCTCTTGGCAATGGTGAGCAAGTTTTCCACTGTGTGGTGAATCTCCTCATCTCTGGACTCATGCAAAATAACTTGTAACTCCAGGAGAAAACACTTCATTGCTGTTACTTTGCAATTGGGCTAAAAACGAGAGTTACAAAGAACTAATTTGAAAAAACTTCAATTATTCATTTTCACATTCATGTGATTTCGATTTTATAAAAACAACCAAATACTTTATAATGACAAAAATACCCATGAAACATTTATGTAGGAAGTAGCTTGGTTTTTATGTGGCTTTGAAATCTAAACCCAAACAAACCAACAAAAAGGCATAAAGGATGGCATCATGGTACGTAAGAAAAATACAGAGCTAGAAAAGGTGAAAAAAGCTACTTTTCTCACTAAATAGTGATAACTCTGGCCTTTGATTCTCAAAACATCAGTACAGTGAATTTGGAAGAATCTGTACCATTGGGTTTACATTAACATTTTAAATAGTGGTAGCTGCTAAATGAGAACTTTCTGTTCCAGAAGCAAAACTGATTCCAAGAAGTTATGAGAAAAATCAAAGTAGGAGTACTGCGTTCTCAAAGGCTCATTAAATCTGAGCAGGACCTACCAGGACAGGGAAAAACCACATGTCTCATAATAGTTACCTAACAAAAATCCAAAATCCACAGGAGAACATTTAGTGAGGATCTGATGAGGATTTGACTATGTTTCATTTGATTTTGGGTACACAAGGCCTGGAACAGTGCTTGAAACACTGTTGACACTTAATAAATGCTCAGCAAATGGACAAAGGCAGGAACACGCCCTTGTGCGTGTACTGCCCACAGTCCTTACCCCACCGCAGCTGCTCCGGAGCAAAGGGTAGGCTCTATGATCATATTAATGAAAATA
>PVKB01002283.1:187551-300854 GCA_004027205.1 Ctenodactylus gundi
AAAAAAAAAAAAAAAAAAAAAAAAAAAGCAGAAGAAAAACTGACATCATGCTGAGGCCAGCACACGGAGATAATTTCCTTCAGCAGCAGCCCTACCCTAGGGCCCATGATCATCTGCCTTTCCTTGTTTCTGGCTATGGCTTCTTTCCACTGTTCATAAAGTAGTAGTAGGGCACACCTTTTACTTCAGAGAAATAGTAAAATGAGGATTGTTTTGCAGACACAGAGTTTGTTTTCCATGCAGCGAGCTGGGATCTGTGTCTTATTTTTAGTAAGAGTCCAGAGAAAAGAGAAAACAGCGTGATCAAAATCCTCCCAGCTTCAGGCAATGTCTGTGAATTAATGAAACGGGTTCATCATTTCCAACTTCAGGTAACTCTTACGATTATGTTCCTAGTCTAATATAAAGAGAATACTTCGAAAGCTTCCTTGACAAATGTTCATATGGAACGCAGATGCCCTTAAGCAATTCGTAGGCAACGTGATTAGAGACACTGCAGCATTGGAAATCACTGATATGTGGGATGCTTTTAAATTGAATCAGTTAACCTGACTCCAGCTTCATGATTTAACTAGATAACAAAAAAATGTACAATATATTTGATTTGACATTGATGGAAAAGTCTTCTTTTACTTTGTGATTCAGCCCTATTACAAACATAGATTTATGTAGCTCTTTGTCCCGATGTCCCAGCCTCAACAACCACTTATAAAATTGACTGGCTATGTAAAAACATACCAAAAGTTAGATTTATTAAAAACAATATATATTTTAGTCCATTTAAGAAAATAGGCTTATTAGCCTTTTGAAAAGTTGAAAAGTAGCAAAAGTAGTTTAAAAAACTATACTCACGTGAACATTACTCTCAGTATACAAAGTAGCGTCAATATGTGTAAACTAAAAGGAAACAGAGTTGCATAACGTAAAACACTTTGCCCTGCTTCAGATATAATGAAATCAACTATTGAAAACAGTAAATGGAAGTATTTAAATTATGTTTTATATTTTGAGATAATTTTAGATTTCTATGATTTTTTTTTCTGGAATTGGGTACCGATCCCAGGGCTCTCACATGAAGCTATGCCCCCTTTTTAGACAGGAACACACGAAGTCATTATGTCCCCCAGACTAAGCTTAGTTTTGTAACCGTCCAGAGAAAACAGAAAAATAGCTTGATCAAAATCCTACCGACTTCCTCCTGCCTCAGCCTTCCAGGTGCCGCAATTACAGGTGTGTGCCACCACTCATGGCTTCCATTTCTGTGCAATTTTAAAAGAAAATACAGGTGCATCCTGTGTACCCTCCATGAAACTTTTCCAAGTGGTTGTGTTCCAGTTTGGATGTTGAAAGTCTCTGGAAGGCCAAGACTTAGTCTTCAAGGCGACACCTTTGAGAGGTGGTGAAATCTTTTGGACGGGGGAGGGGGAGGCTTGTAGGAATCTCTCAGATCTCCGAGGGTGTGCCCTTGAAGGGCACTGTGGGACCGTTGTCACTTCATTTTGCCCTTTTCTTTCTTGGTTATGAAGTGAGCAGTTTGCTCTGTCATGGGCATATGGCACCTCCACCTGAGGCCTCCAAGCCATGGGGCCATTTGGTTATGTACTGGGAGCTCTTAAAGCCACAAGCCAAAGTAAAGCTTTTCTCCTCGTAAGTTACTCATTTCTGATATTTTAATATAATGATGGAAAGCTGATTAACACACACATTTATGACTAAAGTTGCCAAATAGTAGAGTTCATTTTTGTGTTGTGTGTACATTGTAGGGATTTTGACAAACGTATTGTGACATATCTCCATCTGAAGTAGTTGCACTGCTTCAAAAATTGTCCAGACCCATCTCTGCCCACTCCTCTCTCCTTCCTAATCCACATCAGCAACTGATCTTCCTACTGTGTTCAGAGCTTTGTCTTTGAAAGGCGTCACGTATCGGGCTCATAGAGCATGTGGCCTTTTTTACACTGGCTATTTTCACTTAGCAAAATGCTTTCAAGCCTTCTCCATTTCTGTTCTTGGATGGATGGCTTATTTCTCTTTATCACTAAATAGGATTCCATCCTTTGGAGATTGTTCCTTTAAAAACACTACATGCTATCCTGGAGATGCGTTCAACTTCTTGCTGGTACAGTTAGTTCATTCCTTTCACTGCTCAGTAGCATCCTGTGATACAATACGTCACAGATTAACTATTAGCCAACTCAGGCACATTTTGGTAGTTTCTAATCGGGGGAAGTTATAAATATGTATGAATGCTATTTGTCTGTTTTGGTGCAAACACGCATTTTCTTTTCTTCGAGATAAGCATCTTAAACCAGTTTTGTTCTTTGTGGGAAATGCAAGTTTTATTTTTTGGGAGGTATCAAAATTTTTATAAAATGACTATAACATTCTGCATTCTCTCTAGTAATATATGTATGATCCAGTTTCTCTATATTCTTTTGTTAGCATTCTATTTTTATTTATGTCTTATATAACTAGTTTATATTTAATTTGCATTTATAGTTTATATTTGTCCTTATCACTACTTTAATTTTATTTGGGGGATGGTTATAGCTGCATTGTGTTACATCACCATGGCTGTTAATTCATGTTCCCTAAATAAAATACTCTCATTTTTGATACTTTCTCTCAAGACACCTTGGAATGATTTGTAATTTTTCTTTCCAATCTGCATGCTTATTTGTGTTCTGACCTTGTATTTTTTCATACTTTATTGGTTTTACTAAGCTTAGTAAAAGTGATAAAAGAAGATATTCTTGCTTTGTTTCCGAACACGGGGGGTGGGGGGGGGGTATTGGTCTTTCGCTCACTGTGAACATGGTAGCTCTTAAACTTTCGCATATATTTAGTATCACAGTGAAGAAGTTCTTCCATATTCCCACTTCACTGTGAAGTATTCTCTTGAATAAGTGTTGCATTGGTCTAGGAGTGCTACAACAAATATCACAGATTTCCTGGCTTAATTATGGAATGTTTTCTTATAATTCTGGAAGCCAGAAGTTTCAATCCGGGTGTCAGCAGTAGTCTTCTGAGGCTCGTCTCCATGGTTTATCAATGGCCACCTTCTCCCTGTCCCTTTGTGTGCAACCATATCCCACTCTCTTCTTTACCTAAGACCATCAGCCGTCATGCATTAGAATTGTCCCAGAGATCTCATTTAACCTGATTAGCTCTTGTAAGAGGCTGTCTCAAAGTACAGTCATATTCTGAGGTCCCGGCAGTGAGGATTTTAACACACACATTGGAGAATAAGGAATACAATTTAGCTCAGATCAAAGGTGTTATATTTTATCAAATGAACTCACTAAATCAATTCATACGAACATATCTTTTTTCTATAGCCTATTGATACATTAAATTATGTTGATGAATTTTCAAATACTGAACAAGTCTTACATACTTAGAATAAATCCCACTTGATTCTTTTTATGTTGTACATTGCTGGATTTGATTTGGCAATTCTTTATTGTATAGGTACTGGTCTAGCTTCTTAATATTGCCTTTATTTAGTGGTAGTGTCAAAGAAACATAAGCCCATTGAAAGAAAATGGGAAGTGCTTTTTTCTTGTTTATTTATTATTTTTTTGGAAGAGACTATGTATAATTGCTACTTATTCCTCCTAAAATATTTTGCAGCTTGCTCCATTGAGAGCAGCTGCACCTGGAGGCTCTTGGGAGAGGTTTGTGAGTGAAGAAGTCAGTGTCTCCACTGGCTAAAGGAGTGACCTACTTAATGGTGACCTATTTTATCTTTGTTATGTTTTGATAAGTGGTGAGTTTTGAAGAATTGGTCCGTTTCTTGCAAGTCACAGTTAACAGTTATGAGCATAAAATTTCTTCGTGTTTTTTTTTTTATCCTTATGATAACTACAGATTCTGTATAATAGTTATATGGCTTCTCTTTTCTCAGTCTTACTAGAGGTTTGTTAATGTTTGTGACTTTTTCTTAAATAACAAGTTTTACATTTCATTTACCTTTTTTCTATTGTTTTCTTAATTTTAATTTCATTCATTTCTGCTCCTGAGTTCTATTTTTTTCCAAATAACTAGCTCCATATGTTATTTTGTTAACCCATTTTTAATTGTTCTAATGACTTCAATTCCATCATTTCTGCTCCTACATTGTTTCTCTCTTTCTGCTTATGTTGGGTTAATTCTGTGATTCTTCTAGTTTCCTGAAGTGGTTACTTAGACTATTGACTTGATAATTTTCCTATTTTCAGATATAATAATGTGATTTTTAAAAAATTCCCCCTCAGTATTGCTTAGCTATGTATCAGATAGGTTGACATTCTAACTTTCATATTTACTCAGTTCTATGCATTTTAAAATATGTTTTAAGATTTATTCTTTGGCATGGGCTTATTTGAAAGTACATTAAATTTCCATATTTCTGGACATTTTCCTATATTTTACTGATTTCCAGTTTAATCTTATTGTTTCTGAAAATATTTTCAGCATAATTCAAATTTTAATAAAATTTTGAAGTTTATTTTATGGTTCAAAAATTTTTTAATCTTGATAACTATTCTATGGGTGCTTGAAAAAAAAATGTGTATTCTGTGGAACGTTTTCTGTATTATGTTAGAGCCTGTCAGTTGGTTGCTATGTTCTTCTATACCTTAGAGGTTTTTTTTATTTTTAAAATTATTTTGGTACTGAAGATTGAGCACAGGGCCTTTCAACGGAGCTATATTCCAGCCCACCATTTTCTGATTGATTTTGAGATAGGGTCTTGTTAAGTCACTAAGTTGCCTAGGGTGGGCTGGAGCTTCCAGTTCTCCTGCCTCAGCCTTCTAGAGTGCCGGAATCACAGGTCTGCATTTCCAGGCTTAGCTTCCTGTATCATTTCTGTTGTTCTGCTTATAAAACTCTATCAGTTACTGAGAATTGTAGGTTTGTCTGCTTCTCCTTTCAGTTCTCTTACAATTTTATCTGTGTTATGATTTTGATCTGGAATATTCCCCCAAGGCCTCATATATTTGGATATTGTAGATCTCACGTGCTGTTGGGTGGGGAGGCCTGGCCAGGAGGGGTGGTTCACAGGTGTGTGGCATGTGACTGAGCTTGTGGTCTGCAACGATACATAATCTTGCCACTGTTTCTCCCGGAGGCCACCTTGATTCCCTGCTATGAGCAACTGTCTCTTCCAGACTTTTCCTGCCATTGCCAGGCAACACAAATGGATTGAGACCTTATAAAAATGTGAACAAACATGAACTTTTCCTTTCTTAAGTTGTAGATATTGGGTATTCTGTCTCAGCAACAAAAAATAATTAAGACATTTTGTAAATGTTTTAGGCTTTGTTGCTTGGTACATATACATCAGTGATCATTATTTCTTTCTCATGAATTTATCTTTTATCACTATTTGCCATGAAGTTTGCTGTATCTGATGTTAATATTGCAATTTTGCTTCTTAAAATTAAAGTGTGTATGTGTACCAACTTCCTAGAAGAGCTGTATTAAACCATCAAAAAGTAAGTAGTTTAAAAGAACAAAACTACAGTCACTAACAGTTCTGGAGGCTAGAAGTCCAAAACTAAGGTGTTGTTAGGTCCATGCTCCCAAAAGCTCTAGGGAAGAACTTTCTTGTCTTTTCTAATCTTCTGATTTCTTAGATCCCTGGCTATGCTGTGCTTATAGGTATGTCAAGCTAATATCCACCTAGGAATTCATATAGCACGTTACCTAATGAGCTTCTCTGTGACCTTTCCTTTTCCTTACAAGATACTGATCACTGAACTTATGGACAACTCCTACTCTGGTAGGTCATATGCTTCACTACACTAATCATATCTGTAAAAATTTGTTCCCTGAGGTTCCAGGTGGACATGAGATTTGGGGGGAAGGCACCAAATATTCCATCCAGTATAGTCTAGCGTATTTTCTTCAACTGCAACATACCTATATCATTATATTTGAAGTAAGCCTCTTACGGATAGCATGGTTGGGATGAGTTCTGTAAACAAATGTTATAGCTTAGATCTAGAATTTCCTCCAAGTCTTGTGTGTTTGGAAAGTGATTGGATTCTGGATGCTAATTGGATTGAGTAGATTAATCCATTGATTTCATGTCTGTTACGAGGAAAGTCCTGGTCAGAAGGAGAGAATTACTAGGGTGTGGCCTGGAAGAACATGTTCTTGTCCTGGCTTCTCCCCTATCCTCTTGCTTCCTGTTGTAATAGGATGTCCTGTTACCGTTTCCAGTGGCCCAGATCCTTTCTTTTAATCTTTTCTCTAGTATTCTATCTTAAGCTAATGTCTTTCCTCTGTCATAGTAATTCTCCTAATGAGCCTTTCTAGCTTGTTTTGTAGTACAGCTTTTACATTTTTCAATTCTGTAATTTCCATTTGTACTTTTTTTTTCTTCTATTTTTTTGCTGAGTAGTTCTATTTTTTTTTCACTTGCTTCAAAAATATCTGTAAATGTTTTCTGAAGCATTGCTATAATGGCTCCTTTCAAATCCATGTCAGGTAATTCCAACCCCTGATTCATCTTGATTATGACTTTCATCTTCTTGATATGATATGTGATTTTTCACTTGCATCACTGGTGATTTCGGTCTTGTTTCAGACCTCTATTTCAATATGTCATCTGTCTTTAAATTCAACATTCAAGTTCTCACCTACTCTGATCTGCTATGATTCCAACAGCATTTTTACTTTCAGAAGCTTTTTGGTGCTACTGCTGAGTTTTCCATTGATCCTTTCTGTGTTACCTAATTGGGTAGAATGAAGCACTTGTCTACGCCAAGCCACTTTGTTTCTTAGGTAGAAGATGGGAAATTCTGGACCACGGGTATAAAGTGTACCTTTCCAATCCTCTGTCTTGAGTCAGGCTCTTTCCCTTAAATGCCTGATGTTTCTATCAGGCCACCAGCTCTTCTTAGGTGGGAGAAAGTCTTCTCTACAGTGTACAGCCAAGACATCCTTCCCAACAGCAGGGCCACCATGGTCCTGCAGGTAACTCAAAAGCCACCTGGCTTCCTTGGATAGAGAAAGAAAGTCTCTGACCTCAGGGAACTGGAGCTCTTCAGACTGAGCCAATTATAACTGAAACTTTAAACATAAATTGATCTGAAAACAATAAGGAAAAATTTCCATTGGGGTTTTATAAGCCTTACAAATTTCTACAAAAATATTAGATTTTAAGTGAGATTTCCTTAGGCTGACAGAACTTCATAGCAAAATTTCTGCTATTTTATTTGAAAATGAGTACTCACCTGAGTAAAATTTTCAATTATTTCCAAATCACGTTTTACATCCTCCCAGCTGGCCTCTGTTTTAGGAAGACCTGCACTAACGCAGCTGAAAGTGAACCAAAGAAGAAAGTACTTTGAATGAACATAAAATTGTCTTGTAAAATAGAAGGCAGGAAACAGAGCAATCAAAAACTTATTTTTAAATCCTGACCAGTGAAAAGGTCATGGTTGCCCTTGTCTCTGTGAATTCAGCTTCCTTGTACATGAGTATAAACATCGAGCACACAGTGCACCATGACTCTTGAGGTTAACCTGAAGATTGGCCAATATTGAGGGTTAAAGAAGAGCCCAATGGATACGTAACCTGGTGCCATGTACCATAATGAAAGTGAAACAGTGCCCAATGTGTGGCAGCGTTCATTAAATTTACTTGAACGAGTCACTCATTTTAAATAGGGGGTCCGTAAGACTTTCAAGTCTAATAAAAAGGTATAGATCTTCAACCAGACCATCATCACTTCTATGTAACTATTCAGAGAACAGATGTTCTCTGCAGTATTTTGCACATGTCTCCTGTGTGCTGCACGTGCTATTACTAAGCTTTCAGGAGCTTTACTCATACATGTGACAGAACTAAGGCCAATGGCCACATCCTTACTTACTTGGGTAAATACTGAAATTTAATATTCAGACAAATGACACTTATAATGACTAAGTGGCTGCAGAAAGATTCTTACAGAGTCCGAAAAAGCAGGCATTCCCTGATGGGTCGCTCCCAGGAGAACAGCCAATGCTAATTTGTTCCATGAGGAAGATTTCCCTGCACCCATCTATGGTTTCCTATGCTACAACGATAGCGACAGAGGAAAACTGTACTGGGAGTAAGACTACATAAAGTTGGGTGCTGGGGGATGAAATGGGTGTAGGTAGCTATTTCTAAAGACATAATTACCCCAAGACGAAGACGTGAATGCCAGCTTCAGTTAAAAAGTGACTATTCAGAAGTAAACACAAGTAGCACTGGATGGAAGGACTTCTCAAATATGGTTTCTGAAAAACATAATCAAGATGGTAAAATATTTCCAGTTAAAAACTTAGAGGTAAATAACATTTTATCATATGTCTAAAAAGGGAATAATAGATGTTACACAATAAATGTTTTTTTAATAAATAGACTAGAACTAATCATGTTTTGCTTTTCCCCAACCTGAACTCAGTTTTCAATGCCCAAAAGTCTTTATTACGCATTTCTCTTGATGTGTATTAGTGACGATACACATCAATAACAAGCTCATGTTCTTGGGAATTTACATAAATACTACTACTACCATTTAATATTCTCTGTTATCTTTCAACTCTTTTCATTTTTGCAAACCAACATATAAAGAACAGATTAACAGCATGCATTATTAACAGGTACACTGATTATGCATTATCATATGCAACTACAAGAAAACCAATAATATTTTAATATCTTTTAGAGGGAAACTGGATAAAAATAAAATCAACTAAAAAAGACCTTATTCCATCCTAAGACCATTATCTAATAATTTTTCCTGGGGATTCAGGGAAACTATCTAATAATTCCCAGTGTCCTCATATGTACCTGAGGTTTTGTGTTCTTAAAGCTTTGCTAGCTGCAGAAAGTAGCCTTAGCTAGATAGTGACACAACTACCAAGAGCCTGGGCCTCATCTAACCTCCGCTGAAGAGATGAACAGTACCTGGATTCTGCCTTCAGAGACTACATAGAGTACCAAGGAGACAGTCACCCAAAGATCACATGCAGTAAGTGAAAGAAAGCATCTACAATGACATCAGGAGCCTGACAAGACTGCTCATCTCATTTCAAAAATTCTATTTCATTTATTTTCAAAATAAAGATAATTCTTAAGTGAAGCGACACCCGTGACATGCCCAGATCTCTAGCAAATAATCATATGATTTGTTACTAGAAGTCCATATGCTATTTTCATCTGTTGTTTCTTACCGAAATTTTCATTACTCAATGCCAGGGTAAGTCCTTAAGTACCGAAGAACAGCTGGCTATGGTAATGGGCTCCCAGTGGCCGTCCATCCAGAACACCTCCTACGGAACAAGCGAGGGTGGAAGAAGAGTCACTGAAATCTCAGTGGATGGAGGAATGAGATCGAAGGAGGGAATGGATATCCATTGAACCTACTGCTAATGGGTACTCTATTGATTCTTTAACTTTTAATCCTCGGGACAATCCTGTGGGGTAAATTGGCAATATCTGGGTAGGTTGCCTTGGCCCACAACATACTGGTGACAGCTAGGAGTGGAGACCAAGTTTGTCCGATTATAAGGGCCAAAAACATTTCTATTATATTATGTCCCTGAGCTAACGAATTCCAGTTATAGTACTGAAAAGTATAGGCATACAAATACTTGGATTCATATAACCACTGATTGATAGTCTAATTTATAACAGCAATTGCTACTTCTACAGGCATTGAATAGACAAGTTCTAGTCTTTGAAATATACCATGGTTAACAGAGATACCTTCTGAGAGTTTCCTAAGTAACAAAATTCTGTTTTATCTAATTCAAAGTAAGTGAAACGTAGGAAGATTAAACAATCCCATATTCAACTTGATGTCATTAAAACATACTTAAAAACAAAACTTACTAATATAAACAATTTTTCTGTCCTTTAAAAATAACACATATTTACTGACTTCAACCACACACACACACACACACACACACACACACACACACACACACAAATAAAAATACTCCATGTTCTCTGACTTAAGTATTTACCATGATTAAATTCCATAAACTCAAATAATTGAAGTATTATACTTTTCAGATGTTTCCAAAATACAAATTTCTTTTAAAATCCATAATTTATTGTTTTACGAGAAAAAGGACTAACATGTCTTGTGGTATTAAATAAGATTTACTAATGCTATATCCAACAGGATTTTTTCCCACAAGTACATATTAAATATAATCCTCCCATTACAAATAATTTAAATGACCCATCAGTGGGTTTATTTATTGCAATTAAATTACTTTCTTTACTACTCCCCTTTCATAATAACTGGTCCTCCAAATTTGCTTTAAAAACCCTCACTATTATTTATAATTTTATCCAAAGACTCTTAAATCCACTACATTCTTTTCAGTTATGATAGCCCAAATTCCACATAGTTCAAAAAAACTTGATTTGCCCTTAATACTAAGGGCAATTGCATGTGTGTGTGTGTCAGTGTGTGTGTGTGTGTGTGTGTGTGTGTGTGTGTGTGTGTGTGTGTGTGTGTGGTGTGACTAGGTGTTGAACCCAGGACCCTGCATGTTAGACAAGTGCTCTACTATTGACCTATCTCCCCAGCCATATTTCTGTTTTATCTTGAGATACGATTTCACTAAGTTGCCCACGCTGGCTTTGATCCGCATCCACCAGCCTGCCAGGTAGCTGAGAACACAGGTATGCACCACCACACAGACTGCATGGCAGACCAGAAGACTGAGTGCTTTAGCCTGAATCCTCCCCAAGAGAATGTAGTTGCCAAGCATGAAGAAATCAGTAGAAAATGTCCTTAAAATCTTCTAAAAAAATTATGATGGAAACCAGTGTAGGAACATTTTAGAGCTTTGATGACCATTTGGCAAAAGAACTTATGTGGCTTTCTGAGCTCTAGCCAAAGGATCTGGCTTTCACCAGTAACTTTTGAATTATTTAACCTGCCACATACTTCAGTTGTGTGGTAAGGGGCCTTACTAGACCAATGGTTTTCCTAGAACTATCAATGTGTGTTTGAGTCAGTATGTGTAATCCTGGGGTTAAAAGGCTGTCCAGATAAAATACTCAGTTCCTTTATTTGTAGGTAAGAGTCAATTTTACCTATTAATACAATGAATGATTAATATGACTAACAATGATAATATTAATAAGTAGTGTGTTCCCGATGGGTTTCAATTTACAGACTTATGTCATACAGGTTATAATTTTCAGTCCCAGCAATATTTTTATATGAAAAAACTGTAACTCTTATTTTATAATAAAATACAGACTGAGAAGTTAGGAGATTGTAAAGGTATGAAGCTAGCTACCAAAATTTTACCTCACAATTCACATTAGGCAAGACGAGGAGAGATACAAGAAATTTCACAAACTCTGTTTGAGAAGTGCAGGGCCGTTACTACAGGAAGAATCTGCCTCATCCAAGGGAACAGTCAACAACTGCCTTTGGGCTTGGAGTGGAAGGGTAGATTATTATTATTTATTATTATTATTGGCTTTGAACTGGTGGAGCACAGTTCTGAGTGTATCTGACGGGGTCATGGAGGTGTGGCTTTGAGGTTTATGGTTGGTCACCTCCTCCTCTCTGGTGTTGAGACCTTAGGTACAGTGTCTTGTATCTGCAGCCCTTCCTCTCTGGCACTATCCCCCACTCTGCTTCCTGACTACCGCAAACAGAACATCTCTGTTCCATTATGTCCTTTGTCATAACACTTCTACTTTAGATTCAGCTGGCCATGAACAAAATCACCCTTAACATCGGAACAATTAATTCTGCTTTCTTTTAAGTTGTGGGTGTTAGGTATTGCATGCAGCAATAGGAAGGCTAATATACTGCTCCTCTCTAAGAGTTTAAAAGAAGGGTTTCCAAATTTTTCTGGAGGTAACAAGACTCAAGCTCTTTAACACAGTCTCTCCCACTGGACTCCCATTAAAAGGCCTAAGCGTGAAAAGCTTAGCTCCCACGATAACACAGCTGGGAGGTGGTGGAAGCTGGAAGAGGAGAAGGGGGCCCACCCTCAAAGTCACTTGGGGCTCTTAGGACCATGATTCTTTCTTCTCGTTTGCTTCTGAGCCACAAAATGAGAATTTTTGTTGGCCACACAGTCTAGTCATGATCCCTTCCTACAGCCTCACAACAACAGGGACCACAACGGGGACCCTGGCATATAGCAATGATTATAAGAGACAAAGAATCTTGATTACAGGCAGGAAGTCAGACCATATAAAAAAAGACACAAGTCAATTGTATTTTACTAAAAGGTGACAAATTATGCAAGAAAAAGAAAATATAAAACAAGGTACAAGGTATAAGATTTTAATTTTGAGTGTAGTGGTTCAGGGTAGGTTTTCACAAGAAAGCAGGCTGCAACTCACAGATGTGTTAAGTTCGCTTCTAATATTGCTCCAATTTGCTCAATTAGACCAGTCATGAACAGAACGTGAGGACGGAGGAGGTGTCAGAGGTTGGAGGAAGAGGACAGCACGTTGCAGCCACCAAGATAACTGGGAATATGGGCAGGTACAAGTGCCATGTAAGTGCCTGGCCTAGTGGGAGGCATGGTCATGAACGGTCACACCATCAGTGGGTGTTATCACCTGTAAGAGATCAGTAGCCAGACAGGAGCAGGCAGAGAAGTGGGTTTAAGCCTGCTGTCTGTATGTCAACCAATTACAAATAAGGGAAGGACAAAGGGGTTAAGAAGAATATGTAAGTGAGGGAGAGCTGTCCAGAGAATTCTATTTCTTTATTACAGAACTTGAGAGAGGAAGTATTATTTAAATCAGATCTTGAAGAATGGAGAAATTTTGGAATTGAGTAAGAGGACACAGATAGTATCTAGTTGTAGGAAAAATCCCAACCAAGGACATTTGCAAACAAGTGCAGTGTGTTTTCCGAGAGCAGTGAATCCTTTTCCAAACAGTGTGAGTGTTGTAGCAGTTAAACATGGGCAAAACTGTCATTACTGTAGAAAGCAGAAAGTGGTGAACATACTCAATCAGGGGCCAGAGAATAAATATTTCAAACTTTGTAAGTTTTGTGGTCTTTGTTAAAATAACTTAACTTGACCAGTATAGTTAGAAGGTCGTCACAGACAATACGTAAATGAATGGGTTTGGCTGTGTTCCAATACAACTTTAAATACAATCAAAACAAGTCATGAGTGCCTCTGACTCACGAGGTCACCTGTTTCAATAAACATTCAGTTTGCTGATGAACCCTGACGCCCATAGATCTCTTAATCAGACCTCATTTGAGTACAGCTGAGAA
The DNA here is from genome assembly GCA_004027205.1 of Ctenodactylus gundi. Lineage (NCBI taxonomy): Eukaryota > Metazoa > Chordata > Mammalia > Rodentia > Ctenodactylidae > Ctenodactylus > Ctenodactylus gundi. Next base: position 200,798 of record PVKB01002283.1, read on the forward strand.
AGTAGTAACTTTAAATAAATGTCTTGCAGCCTCTTGTCATTAATCGTAGTGGCATTTGCTTTTTAGTTATTGCTTTCAAGATGTTTTCGGTTGACAGAGAGATGAAATTTTATAATAAAAATTCTCCTCAATGATAGTCTACGTTCAATGTGGAGGATAAGCAATAAGCCATTATATACTTTGGTACCAGAAGTCATGACTAAATTTTCAAAAATTCACACAAATAAGAGATAAAGTTGGTGTTCATTTCTTACAAGGCTATCTAACAAATCAGTAGGGCTTTTTCATGATGTTGATGTATCTTGGACCCAAATGTTCTCGCTTCAGAAGCTTGGTACCCAATATGGCAGTATTACAAAACAGAAAGGCTTAAAATGGGTAGGGCTTGTGGACCCGTTCATTTACGTGTTGTCATTGACAGCATGGCTTGGATGGGACTACTGTAGTTTTTAAAAGGGTCCCTCTAGCTTACAATCTCACCACGTGGCCTTTTTATCCTGCTTACTGTCCCACCATTGTGATGTCATTTGCCAAGAGGGCCATGACAAAGACCAAACTGACAGGGCCACCAGACCTTAAGTGTCCAGCTTTCAAAACTATGAGCTAAATAAAACTCTTTTATTTATAAATATCCAGCTTCAAATATTTTATTATTGTAACAAGAATGGATTGATACAGGATTGTGTCATGCTATCAAGACAACAGAACTAGGAGAATATTAAAATCTTTCTTCTTATAAAAAGGACTATTTTATGCAAAGGTATGTGATAAATATATAAATACTAGTGAAATAACTTTAAGTTCTCAGAAATGCTAAAATAAAACAAATTGTTTAATTATATCGAGATGTTCCCAAAGCAAATCATAGCCATTTACATATTATCTGACCTATCAAGGACAGAGTTGACAATAAGATTTGGACACTTAGGTTGCCAGCAATATCCAGAAAGGATTAATTAAACAGATAATACTATACAAAATGAACGCAAAATACGTCAGGTATTTCTTCTTCTAAGTGCTATAAGGAGGATGTAAATACACAACTAGAGGACATCTGATGGTAGGGGCTCATACTGTTGTTCACAGCTTTCTAACAATAAATTTATGTGGTTTGTCATTTAATTGGAGTGTTTGTGGGAAATCGTTTTGCACAGTCTTAAAAAGTTGTGAGAATAATTTTCTATAGCAGATAAAATGGCCAGCTTCCACAGAGTAGAGCCACTGCGATACTAACTTCATCCTTTAAGAACAAACAACCAGAGTTTGTCCTGCAGAGTTTCCAGAAACATTTTACTTAAACACTAAGCGTGAAGAAATTCTCCCATACTATATACTACAGGGAAAATGGGAAAAAAAGTTGGAAAGGGAATGAAGTCTAAGAATTGCAACACAGTATCTAAAAAGAGTTCCAGAAAGAAACAGCAAAGGAAAGGAAAAAAGTAATTAGCAAAAGCATAGAAGAAAACTTCACAGTTAATGAAACAGAGGGAAGGAGAATAAAAAGGATAAATAAACTGAAGCAGTTTACATTTAAATTTCCATATTGTAAGATAAAGAAAAACATTTTAATAGCAAATTAAGAACAGAAATCAGAACGAATCTGATCATGGTACTTACAAGGCAAGAGAATTTACAAAGTTCTAAGGGAGAATGGATTTGAATTTAGCAATCAATATTTCAGGAAGGAGCAAACACTGTTCTCTCACCTGAACCTTTAGAAACTGTAACATCTGCAGAAATACCCGAGGTAACCACATGAAAGGGCATCTCAAGACAATGGAATAGTTATTCATGCAAAAAAAAAACAGATAAAAGAATGATCAGAAGACAAATAACATTTACACTTGGGTCTAGTTAACTAATGAAGTTTTTAAAAAGTACATTGCTGGTGTGCATCATTTTCTGAAAATGTGAAATTCTGTGGTTGGAAACCTTGTTCATTACTGCTTTTCCAACACCTAAAATTATAGTGAAAAAAACACGCACTACATCTGTTTGGATTTAATTACCTCATCCCATTCCCACAGCCGTGGGCCACTTGCTTCCTCACCCAGCAGATGTCCCATTTAGTCACTGAATACCATCCTAAAGCCTAAACAGCACCTTAGTGCCAGCACTGAGTTCCCAGCACATTTTTGTCTTTCTGCAATAGTCATTTTCCAATTTTAAATTCCAACATTCTAAGTATTTCTGGAAAAACAAGGTTGTTATCATGTCATAAGATGCAACTTTTAAAGTTTTAGGCATGCAATCATACCTGCTACATTATGTGACAAAAAATCAAATAATATCCATCAGATTGAACTATTAAATTGAGTGATATTGAATTGCAATAATTTCAATAATACTGAGTTGTCCATCTCCCCCCCCCCTGCTAATTCTGTCTTGCTCTCTCTGTCATGACTGGCCATACATTAAATCAAGCTGTTTGAAGAATAATTTCAACATGAGACACACCTGTTGTGCATGTGAGGTATACTGTTCTGACTACTGCACACACTCATGAAATCATTTCTACAGCCATGACACAGAGCACACTTACCATCACAAGACTTCCTCCATCCTCAGCCCCCACCCTAGTCAACTCCTGATTTCACCATGTACTTTTCCAAGTACTAATACAGAAAGAAAATCATGGAAAACCTCAGGAGAGAAATGGCGAGAAGACAGAAAAAAGAGAAAGTAAGCTCACGCTATGATTATTTTATCAGGGGTATTTGAATCCCAAGTCAGTTATGTAAAATTTCTAAACTCATAAAGAAGGAAATCAAGACGAAGAAAACTTGAGCGATCTAACAGAACGTGCCTCTGGTGATGGCAGAAAAGGCGGGGGAAAAAAGAAGCAGACACAATGAAACAAGAAAGTACAAAAAAGTGACACGGCCCGAATAAGCCCTACACAGAAGCTGACCTTTGGCAAGCTGTGATTAAACACTGTATTTGCTTACCAAGAAAACAAATATTGATTTGATGAATAGATATAGGCATATTTGTTTATGAAAGTCGGAATAAAATAAAATGATATTTAAATCTTTAAAATAAAATAACAGAGATGTGCTAATAAAATGCAGCTCTCTAGTAGTAATACTGTCATAGAATTCACGTGAAAAATATCAAATTGTGCCAAGGATAATGTACATGGAAAACTGTAAAAACCCTCAGAGAAGGTAAAGCAGCCATGAACACGCACATAGCTAGGAGTATAACTTCGAATTATGTAGAGAAAAATTAATAGAAAATGAGAGTTATGAAATACACAATCACTTTTTCCAAAATTTAAACATAAGCAAAAATCAGTAGGACTCACAGAGGCCTAATCTACAAAGCATTTTAAAATTTTTCAAATTAGAGCATCTGCTCTTTTCTATTGTACCTTGTCATACTGACTTCAAAGTACCAGTGGTTTAAATGCTAGTAATACAACTTCTGATTATTTAACTATTGAACACAATGACCCAATTAGAAATGGCTTCATCACACCGTGTCCTAGGGTAAATATTTAAAAACACAGAATATTCTTATGTGTTAATTGTGTATATTAAATAAATATTGGTAGGGGCAACTTTACAGAGAGAGTAAATTTAGTAAGTATAGCAATATAAAATTCTCATAAAAGTTTGAGTAGGACCTAGACCTAAAATGTCTATGTCCTAGACATAAAATACTCTTAAAAATTACAAAAATGTAAAAAATTCTTCCTGTTACATTATATGACTTAAAATCAATAATATTGAACTACTGAATGGAATAACGAAAGACTACAATATTTTCAGTAAAGTTGATGAATACATCAGTGGTAAAAATAAAAACATATCAAGTTATAAATGTGAAATTGTTATTTTAAATAATTCTGGGGTAAAAAGAAATACAATATGGGAATTATATTTATTTAAAATACTTGTGAAATATGGCAAAAACATAATCATTCAGAGTTTTGTAGTCTTTCATATCAACCAAATTAAACTAAACTAGTTATACACTAATCTCAAGAGGTAAAACATGAAATAAACACAATAAAATATTAATAGAGGCAAACATGTTCGTATGTAGGAAAAAGCGATTAATAAAACTAGGATGATTCTTTGAAAGCAAAGATGATCAAAAGCATACAGGATAGTCTCAAATTATATATTAAATATGGAGAATGAACATTTGGTATAATTTTTTACAAATTAAAAATTCATGTCATTTTACACAGCTTCTTTTAAAGAAAATACGTATTATCAAAATAAATTCAAATGAAGAAAATTGAATGAGAACAAAAACCCCAAAATGAGTGAAAAGGCTAGGAGAAATACATAATAAAATACCCCTGAATACTTGTTTCACCAAACACTAAGGAAATTCAAATATCATCACAGTACTACAAAATTATCTTAATTCATGGACACCAAAATCAGGTAAAAAAGAAACTTATGTCCCATAGGTATACTAATATTATAGCCAGGAGGAGACAGATCAGTGAATGCGAAACCATCCGGGTATCTACAGCGCAGATTCTGTTCTGCTCAACAGGCCTTTACTGAGTCTGTCTCATGTGTTAGGTGCTCAGGCTGCAGACGCAAATCATTCTATTTTCTCTCCCTTATAGAAACAGAACACAAACTTTCATTATAGTATTATAGGATTTTTAGGTTGAGAGAAAATATACTAGAAGATGGTAAAAATAAAGCACCTTAGAGGATGATTTAATTTAGTTATGCTAAGAAATAAGAAAAGGGCCTTCAGGGCAGAAAAAAAAAAAAAAACCCATAACAGACAAAGGTGCAGAGTCAGGAAGCAATACAAAGCGCCAGGGAGACTCCAGGCAGTCAACACTTTCAGCTCATAAAGTTAGAAAGGGCAGGAGCCGAGGTGGGGTAATTGAGAAATGGGTGTATGCCATGGACAGTCTTGAGTGACAGGCGTTGCTGGCCACTGTATTTATGGATTCAACAGCACAAGTTCATTTGCATCTGATATAGATCATCTTGGTCACTGTGCACAAGGGAAGCAAGAGTGAAGGTAGGAAAGTGATTTCATTATTGTTGAGGAACCAAACCGAGACAGAAGCTGTGAAACCTGTGGCTGGTTGTGTGGCTCCGCGGCAGAGCACGCACCTAGCCCTATTTATGCTCTAGGTTCAATTCTCAGGGCAGAAGCAGAAGAAGAAATATAGGAAGAAGGGGAGAAATAAAGAAGAAAAAAGTGAACAGGGAGGACTAATCTTGTGGCTCTTATGAGCATGTCATGTGAGGAAAAAGGGAAAGTCTAGTACATCTAATAGATTTTATGGTTTGGAATATCGCGACAACAGCACCACTATATTAATATGGGAAACGAGACTGGTTTGACGGAAAGAAGACTTTGCTTGTTGAACAAGCTGGGTTGGGGAGATCAGGAGGATATCAAAGACGAGATTCTGGAAGATCGATGAATGCGTAAGTCAGACGTAGAAGGGATGGCAGGGCTGGAGAAACTGTGACCTGTCCTAAGACTGTGAGTTCAGAGGAGATAAATCCAGGAGAGTACAGAAAGAGTAAACTGCAGTCAGAAAAGGAAAGAAAAAAGATCTTTAACCTTTCTTTAGATAACGGCTTTAGGAAAAGTGTTCTAATTGCTTCAAGTTATTGGTCACATTGCCATCCAGTGGGCATATGATGAAGGATGCCCAGGGTGTGTGTGAGGGTCACCAAGGAATTTGTCCTATAGAGAATTGTCAGATGGAACTTCACAAGCAGAAGTCACAGAAACTGGGATGCCATGTTCTACATGCCTGGAGAAGGCCACAGAAAGGCACCGACTGCCAACAGTCTGCAAGAATGAAGGAAATGGGACGTTTTTCATTTCTGACATCCATATGACTATGGAACATTAAAAATTTGCTCTAGTACAATCTATTTCAAAATCCACGTTAATAAAAGTTTAGGTTATGTGGAAACTTGTTCAGAATAAAGAGGAGAAAGACAATTATTTCTGAACATTAAGAAGTATACAAATGAAAAAGGGCATTTTACCACAAAATTCCTAGAGACTTACTGACCCATTACTTGACAACGAGGGGTTAATTTACTGAGCACTTAAAATCCAAAGGATTTACCAGGAAACCGGTGGAGCACCCCTCCCCTGCATTGCCTGTGAGGGCCTGGAGGAAAGACTTAGAGTGGTGCCTGCCTGGTTTTGGTCTTTCACCTACTGAGTTTGCAGCAAGTAGTGCAGGCAGGCAAGCCAGCAGCATTTCCCTCAAGCTGTCTACACTCAAATGACAGCTGGACGCCAGGGGACTTGAGGAAGAATCTAGATCTGACCTGTGAGCCTAAGGATGTAAATACAAGACGTTACGGTTTGGAGCACGACTGCCCCGCAGACCTCTTTGAGTCAGAAGATGATTGGATTATGAATGCTCTGTGCTCCTCGGTTGGGTAATTCATTGTTGGCCTTCTGTGCTGTGAGAAGGTGGAGCCGGGCTGGAGGCCTGGATCACTGGGTGTGTGTCCTGAAGTGGCGTACCTCCCTTAGGAGCTCTGACCTTCACCCCCTCTGCTTCCTGGCCATCGTGGCATAAACAGATTTCCTGTACCTAGGCCTTATGCCAAGCCCTTATGCCACCGTCAGTCAAACATGAATGGACTGAAACCTCTGAACTGTGAGCTAGGATAAACTTTCCACCCTTAAGTTGTGGGTGTTGGCTGTGTTGCCCAAGTGAGGAAAAAGTGACTAAGACCAAAGCTTTGAGGTCCTTGTGTCTCAGGCTTTCTGGTTACTTTCCACTCCTTTCTAATTTTTGTTCTTAATTTGCTACTAAAATGCCCAGAATTATAAAGGGGGCTGTGGGGGGGGGGATTTCCAGTGCTCACCAAAGGGTCCAGGTCCCGGAGGATGAGGACCTGGGCCTGTTTGTAATTACGTCAACCGAAAGCCAAAGACCGTATTTCTACATGGCTTCTTTCCAAACAGTGGCTACTTGAGAAAGATGCTATGGAGGAAGTGAGATTTGGCATTTTAATGGTATATTATGGAGGCGAATGAGTACTTCCTGATCACCAAGGATAAAAATAACCTCAGCTGACTTTGCTAGAGAAAACAATGAATTTTCCTTCTAGTCTCACTGTAGAAAAAGTGAAAATTCATTGACATATGAAAGAGAACATCTGAATGCCTGTGTCCAATTGTAGAGAAAGAATTATAAAAATGAATCAGGATCTGAATTATGATGATGTTTTTTGATATTTTTCAGATTAAAAAATTTTTCTATGACCTGTGATTTCTTTCCCCACTCTAAAAGAAATCTAAAAAGTATTCCAATTAACTAATTTTGCATCCCCGTTTTGGGATTCCTTTTTTTTTTTTTTTAAGACAGCCCATACACAGTGAAAGCTGGAGGTCCCACACTATTGGATTCTTTTATGCTCAGGATGTGACTGGCACTCTTGCTAGGAGCGAAACGGACTCATAACTCCTGCCTGGGCTTATGCTACACTATTTTACTATGACTCTTATAAAACAAACAAACAATAACAAAACAAAACAAAAAACTCCACATAATGCAATCACTGCCACTGTGGGCTACTTTATAGAGGCAATAAACCTTCCACCACAAACTCGGTGCATGAATCGATTGTGACTATACAAAGAACGCATGTATAAAGGAGGACAACCTCTGTAACAGAGAAGTCACACAATGCCTGTTTGCTGAGTGGCTGCGGCGATATAGGTGATGGAATAATAAATAATGTTGAGTAATACTATCGTAATTACAGCGAGTAGGTGAGAGTTAAGGTAAGTCTGAAGAGTAGATAAGCTTTGATTAGGAAGAAGGAGGTTATTCTAAGCTAATATGTTGACCTAGTAAAAATAATACCATCCCATTATGAGCAAACTTAAAACATAACACTGTCTGAAAAACACTGAAGGAAATCAAAGGAAATATGTGGAGGAGGGAGTTTGTAACCAGATTGTCCAAGGTCTTCAACGCGAGCTGAAGACTCTGATTTGATTTGCCAGGCAATGGGGAACCACTGTAGATGCTTAGACAGTGATATCACCTGGTAATTGTACCCGACAGAAATTTTTCAGAAATCAAATGCATAATTAAAGAGAAAAGTCAGCATGCTTTTCTTTTAAACATCAGCTAGTACAAAAACTTAGGCCAGATGTTTACCTTTCAGCTAAACTATGATTCTAATCATAAAGTCCACATACTTGAATGAATTCCTTTATGACTTCTAGTTATCCACGACCATTCTTTTTTATAGAAAAAGACAGACTGCCCATCATTGAAGAGTGAAAATGTATAGTTAATTGAAAGTTGAACTTAAGTTTTAATCGTTAATGTTCTAGGCACAGGCTTGGGTTATTACTGGTTGAGAGCCACTAATATGAAATCTTTCATCTTAGCCAACACACATACTTGACAAGGGCTTCCATGTGGACAGGAGCTCTGTTTGCTACTGTTGCCTCCATAAATATACTTTTAAAATACCTGTTTTATCAAGTATTCATATTGCTTCTACATTTCAGCCTACCTACTTACAGCTGGACAGTATTAAGATGCCCTAGAAATCTATTAACAGCTTTTGGCTCATAGTTCCTTTTAGAAATTTCACTACAGATAAAAAGCAGAAAATGTTCCCTCCCCCCAGAAAACTTACAAAACTCTCTCTCTTTCTTTAAGCTCTCTTTTGGCCCTTTAGTATTACCTTTTCCACCTAAGACTATTTTCCACCTAACGGCTATTTTAAAAACAAAAGTAAACTGTAAATTACTTTGTCATTTTGAAAGTAAATTTGATAAAATTATTCCTATGCAGTCATATTGCTGGGAATTAATTTTAGGACCCTCCATGAATATCGAAATGTACAGATACCCAATACAGGTACAGATCATATAAAGTGGCATAGTGCTTGCATGAAACTACACACATTCTATTACATATTTAAAATCACCCCTAGGTACTTATAATACCTAATCCAATGTAAATGATATGTAAACAGTTATGCTTAAGAAATAAAGGCAAAAATGTGCATGTTCGGTACTGAGGCACTGTTTCCAAATATTTTTGAAGCACTGTTGGCTGAATCCAAGATGTGGAACCTGTAACAATAGAAGGCTGATTCCATATGGACAAAATCAAAGTGAGTCAGAGGTTTTTAAATTACTCTTTCGTGGCTCCCACAATTCAGGTAATAGAGCACCCAAGAGGAGACACCAGGTTGATTCTACTCTGACGACTGCTTCTATTATACCTCACTTACCTACACTTCACAAATGGTCTACAGAAACTTTCTAATGTTGACTTTCCACCTTGTATGTGACACCATAGAAAACAAAAATTAAACAGAAAAACAAAAGCCATGCTCTTATAGAACTTATTTATTTTGAATGTGAAATCAATTAACCAATCTGTCTATATATACATATCATACATGATGAATGGATCTGCAGATAGAATTATAGTATATCTATTATGGACCTGCAAAAGTAAACAGAAACAACTTGCTGGTATTTATAGCCAAGACTTTATCTTTACACCTTAAATAATTTTGATCAAAAAATTGATAGAAATGTATAACCCTCCATACAATTAATTTTTCCTGAGGGATTCAATAATCAATATTTTCTGTGGTTAGACTCGGCAAAGAAAACTACAAATTAGCCAATATTTAATGATGTTTTGCTAACATTCACATTTCCTTTAACAGATATGTACCTTAATTTTAGAAAAGAGAAGTATATATGCAGATAACAAAAATGACACTTGTATATTCATCATGTGAATATAATAGACATATTTTTGTTGTAAATTCCGAATGAATATTTAGAAAACACAGTTCAACAACAAAAACTTTCTGAAATGAGGAAAGAACTTTATAAACACAAAGTGTTATCTCAGCAGTCTTTACAGTGAACTATATAGGGCAAAGTATGCCATAGTTCTATAGTGCAACTCACATGTTCTATCGAATAGCTGAGAAAAATCACTTCTCAGTGGATAGTACTTTAATAAGTTTCTGAATTGAAGTCCAGTCAGTATACCACCTAAAGTACATAATGATGTTTGGCCTCGGGAACAACATTTAGTGTCTAGAAATTATACACAACTAATAGAGAAAAACAAGCTTTCTAAAAAATAACCCCTTAGCTGAGCCCATTAAGACTTAACTGGAAACCCTAAAGAGATATCGGGTGTTAGTAGCTGGAAAGAAAGTTCGATCATAGGGTAAAAAGGCCATGCAGAATGAAAACATGAAAACACACACACACACACTCTCACACACACACACACACACACACACACAAATGCTTTTCTCCTTTTTCAGTAGAAAAACATAAAACATAAATTATATGAAAAAATATGTTCAGAGTCATGTCAAATCACTTCAATTCCCTCAGGCACCCATTATTGTGCTAGAACTGAATATTTACATCAAGTAAAAATTAGCAGAGGAGAAGAGAAAAGAAAATTCTTTTTCTACTTAAGACATTTCAACAACCGAGCTACCATGAAGGCAGAACTGCACAACCTGTCTACACTGCTACTTACCTTTTAATTTTCATTTGTTTGTAAATAAAAAAATAAGAAATGTCTGTGCAGTTTATCTCCCTTAGGACAGCGAGCAACATGTTTCTAAGCAAAGCAAAAGATTACTATGACTTATTTTAACCTTTAAAAATCTTTCTTGTTTTCCTCCGTCTGCTTCAGGTTAATTAAACCTACCAATTTATATTATAAAAAAGAAGTAGCCATGTTTCACGGTGCAGCTCTGCTCATAGGGGATTCGGAGCAAGAATCCAAACAAATTTAGGGAAGGAAAGAAAATGAACAATGGCAGAAGACAGGCTCTCTCGGACCCCAATCAGTTAAGGTTAAAGAACCACTAACAAGCCACAGGATGACAAGGGGAATACAAGCATGTACTGGCTCAACGAAATACCACAGATGTCAGCTGGTAAGAAAACCGGGCCAGGGTAACATGGCCACAAAATTTAAGTGGAGAATAAGAAATTTTAATAAGGAAAATCCAGTATTAAATCACAGTCACTGCAATAAAAAAAAATCCCAAAAATGTTCAGTAAATATTCATTGAGGAATTCTTGGTGCGAAGCACTTCTTAAGAGTTGTATGTGAGGTTAAAAAAAAGAGTCCAATTGTTGAACTTATAAATATATGATTGTTGGTGCTGCAAATATCCACAGAGCATGCCCAAAGGGCTAGCAACTAGTGTAGACCAGGAGCTGGTAAAACAAAGCTCAGAGAGCCTAGTAAGAGGCTGGTGGGAAGCAGGGTGGGTATGAAGGAAGTGTGAGATGACAGATAAGCCGAACTCCCAAGGCAAGCCCACTCTGAGTGAAAACTAACGCTCAAGTTCTGAGCTTTTAACGGCACACAGGATGGCAACCCATAAAAACAATTTCCGATCAAATTTTATAGAATTTTATAGCCAAGACATAAAGCCTTCTCTATGAAGAAAGCTTTACAACAGAGCTTTCCATTAAGTGTTTGGCAGGACCGTCTGACAAGCCTGACATTCAAACAGAAAAATGACAACAGCGATGCAGCATGCATTCAGTAGAACAAAACACATAAAGCCCGGGAGATTTCTCACTTCTGAACTGGGTATTGACAGCATTTGCCTCCCTGCCAGCAACAGGCAGTGTCATACTCTCCCTCCAGCTACAATAAAACATTGCTATCAAGCTAGAAAATCAACACATTGGCTTCCAAAGCACATGGATTCCCAAACAGAATCCTGCAGCTTAATGAAGCCATGTTCTGAAAGAATGGCAATGGGAACAGAAAATAAAAAGGCAAAACAGATAAACAGCTGTTTCCCCTTGCACGAGGCATCGTTGGAACACTTAAGAAGTATAGGTTCTTGCCTCATGAAAACTCTCTTTGCTTGCCACATACTGAATGACGACATGAATAGTTTGTTCTGTTTTGGCTTCTATCTCCCAAACTTTATTACCAGAATCATCTTTCCCTATGTGCATTTACCCATAATATCCTTCCTCCCAGGGAAAGAAGTCACAGCTCAGTCTCCATTTCCAATTTTACTGTTCATTTAATTTTCTTCAACACTTTACAACATCATTTGAATGCTTTGACTTTCTCAAAACTGAGCTATCAATTTCTACAAGGATCCATCAAAATGACAATTTCAATGTTTCACACTATACGTTTCACAGAAAAAGGCAAAATCACCTTTGCCAAGACCAAGGGTTGCTACACTGACCACCACTGGCAGCATTGTGATTGCGTCTGAATAGTTTTGGTAACTTACCTTAGAAATGTCCATGTTTCATTTAAAGTACAAGCATAGATAAGTTTCAGAAAAATAGCATTCAAAACAAAAGACAAAGGATAAAATATATATTTGGTAAGAGCTTTATAAGAGTTTTATTGCCCAAAGAATAAAAAATAATCCTTAAGTATAGCAATCCCCATGTATACTCTGTTTTACCAAATTTTTCAAACATATTCATTTAGAGTTTTTTGTATGAGATCCAAAATAAAATTCTTAGCAGTCAAACAAAAACAATCAAATATTTCTAGCAACGTAGATATTGACCAAAGTATATCATAGCAGATATTATCTAAAGTAACAAAACTTTGGAACTGCTCAATTTTTATAATTGGAGATAATTAAGTCCAGAGTTATCTAGTGAATTTCTCAAATTACTTAGGTGACAAAATAAAACTGTACTTTGTCCCATGCACAGTCCATACAATTTCTAATACACAGTTTGTGAGATTCTGCCTGGCCTGGTGAATGAATGATAGGAAAACCAAGCAAATCCTTTTCATTGTCTTAGTGGGGACAATCAAGATTCAGAAGGTGTCAACAAAGAAATCAGCAGTTCTCTCAAAAAGTTTTATATTCAACAGCTTAAGAAATGTGTAAAGTACTTGCTTGCATTTAAGACCAACAAAATAGCACTCATCTGATTCTTTTTTGCTGTGTGTACTAGATTTTTTAAAATAAAAATTTATGTGAACTCTAAGCAACAGCTTTGTGTGATGATGACTGTGCTTTTTCTTCATGGAGTGTCTACCCTTTGCAGTTCCTTTAATGCCTTGCTATGCACATAATGGTTACTTGACTCAATTGCACTATTGCATTGGCACTTAGGTAATCAAGTCTTTTAAGTGTGATTATAAGCACACAAGGTATAGAGCAGAAAACAGAATTCATAATAAAATAGGACAGATCAAGGCTACAAACACCAGTGCAAATCAAAGAAATATGTAGAGCATAACAAAACCTAATTTATGTGATTCTTGACCATCTGTATCACCTGTGTCATGTGAGACCAGCATGCGTCACACTTGCTTGGAACCCTGGGAGGCAGTCCACTTCATAGCAGAATGAGGGACTAGCCCAGTTTGGCTATACAGCAATATGGCTGCCCACAGATTAAAAAAAAAAAGAAATAAGGCCCTCAGATGAAAATGGGGTCAAAGAAAAGCACTGGAGTTAATCCAATGCAAGCTTGTCCTCAATGCTATTGTTACTGTGATAAGCAGAATTATGTTCCTCTCAGCAAAATGTCCCACCATTAACTGTGCACATGATGACATTTTCACTCCTGTGACTGTGTTAGGTTACATGGCACAGTTGACCTTAATACAGGGAGATTATTGAGGGAAGTGATACTTCATCTAGTCATGCAAGTGTTTATGTAATTTGCTCTGGTTAGAAGGGAAATCCAGGGAGACTTGAACGATGAGAAAGCCAGACTTAACATTGATAATGTGAAAGTGGAGGGAGCCACGTGGAATGGAATACGGGCATTTCCTCATAGTGACGGGAATCCCTTCCTAATACCCAACAAGGAAACAGATCTCACTCCTTCAACCACAAGGAACTGAATTCTGCCAACCGCCAGTACAGGTTTGGTAGTTGCTATGGTTTGCATAAAGAATGTCCCCCCCAAAAGCCTCATGTATTTGGATGTAGTAGGATAACTGTAGAACCATATGCTATTGAGAGGTAGGGCCTGTTTGGAAGAGGCAGATGCTTGGGGCTTGACCTGGAGGGATTGTGTCAACTTGTTGAGACTGAGTGACACACAGGGCAGAGCTCTCAGGTGTGTGTCATTGATTTGTAATCCAGGCAGTAAGAGAGGAGCACCCGGTGGGTAGCCCAACTGGCAACTTGAATTAAATAAAGGAAGAAAGAAGAAACACTGTTACAGCTTCTTCCTGAGAAAGCACTGGCCCTTAATCTTGAGATATCAACTCGGTTCTCTTTCCCCCTTCCATTTGGCTTTTGTCTGCAATGCTGTGAGCACCTCACTGTCCAGCCTCTACCATAAGCGCTCACTGTTGCTGCTGCCCGTGAATGGACTGTGTGAGACTTTCTTAAACTGTGAGCAAAAATAAATCTTCCGTCTCTTAAGTTGTAGACATTGGGTACTTTTCAGCAATAAATAAGTAACTAAGACAGCTGTGGATCCTTTTCTAGAATTCCCAAACAGAGTTCAACCTGGCCCATAACTTGACCTCTGCCCTGTGAGACTGTGCTACAGAATATCTAGGTGAACTTGCTTGAACCTCTAATGTACAAACCTGTGATAAAATTAATAGTGTTATTTTCAACCTATAGATTTATGAGGATTTGTTATACACCAATGGAAAACTAATATGTAGGGCAATGTATTTACATTTCGGAGCTGGTGAAAACCAAAGGTAATAATAAAATTCATAAATGAGAATAATGAGGAACAATGAGATTATAGACATGCCAGGTGCCTAAGACAATATTCAACACACAGCAAAAACTTTAGAAGCAATCCCCATATCTTCAAATATTTTATTGTATAAAACTTGAGAATTTATGGCATATCTTATAAATCAGCATTTCTGAAATCCCTTGAATAACTTTTAGTGTAGTACTTATGCCTAAATCTTCCCTCTACCTTAAATAGACTTACAGGTTTCTGTGAATTAAAATTAAGTGTCACAAGATCCACAATTAAATATTGAATGGCTCCACAAAATCCATGTGAGACTCCACCTATGATCTGTATTTTCAGCCTATCTTTCTTACACTCCAGTTGAACATTTAAAAAAAATCAAAACCAAAACAACTAGATATCCTTAAAAGGTATAGGGATACCGTGAAGTAAACAAAGGTCATCATAAGTAGGTAATACTGATTCACTATTTTAATAAAAAACAACTCGAGTTACAAGAAAGCTCTCAAAAATCTAATGTAAACTTCAACTAAAGTTCCTATGTTTCAGACACCAGATAGGAAAGGTCAAATGCTTTGTGAATATTCAATTTACTTACATTGTTTGGCTGATGTAAATAAATTTGTAGTTATGAAAGTACAAATATAGGTCAAGGGAAGCTTGACTGGCAGCTCGTTGATTACAGTGAGACACAAGAATCAAGATAAGAACAAGAATGTTTGTCTTTAGCCACACATGATGATGGCACACACCTGTACTCCTAGCACTCTGGAAGCCTATGCCAGGGAGATGCCAAATTCTAGCCCAACCAGGGCAATTGACTTAGGGAGACCCTGTCTCAAAAATAAATAAAACTTTAAAAAGCATTAAGGATCTAGCTCAGTACAGAGGATCTGGGTACAATTTCCAGTACCTCAGAAAGAGGGAAGGGGAGGAGAGAAAGAAAGAGAAAGGGAAAGAGAGAGAGAGAGAGAGAGAGAGAGAGAGAGAGAGAGAGAGAGAGAGAGGAGAGACAGAGATTTTTGGAGGGAATACATCACATTAAACTCGGAGTGAAATCTTTAAGATTGACACCAGGATAAAGAGTTTTTACATTGTATGAAAGAGACAAATGGTCAAAAGAAAAGGGAAGTAGGTAAACTCTGGGATGTGCACTCACATTGATTATGAGATGGCAATGAACTTCATTTATGAAGACCGTTAATCATAAAGACCATTAACACCACTTATACAATGGTAAGGGATTGTCAGAGGTAGTCCAAGAACTGGTATCTCCTACTGGGGCATTCTGAGGACAGTGGAATGGAGAGATTGTAATGTTTTTTTCTAGGATGTAAGAGAAAGCCACAGAAAGGCAAGAGGAGGCATGACCATCTGGTCGAAGCAACAAGTGTAGAAATGAGGTAAGAAAGTAAGATGTAACGGGGGTGTTTGATTTAAGTGACCACAATACCCAGAGCATTGTGCTAGGAACCACAAATGATACAGCGGATGTATCAGAGACAAGTACTATGAAAACATGCAAATGACTCTGAAGCTGGGAAGTAGGGCATAAACACATTCCCTGAGAGACATGTGTTCCGTATTAATCAGTTTTTTGTCAACCACAACCAATCCCATACACCCACAACTTAAAGGACGAGGGTTTAAGTTGGTTCACAGTTTCAAAGGGTTTAATCCATGCTAAGCTGGTTCCAAAGTAGGAACATCATAGTGAAAAATCACGGAAGAACAAAGATGCACACTTCACAACAGTGGGGAACCAGGGCAGGGAGATATCCCTAGAAAGGAAGGGGCTAGGAACCAGATAGTGTCCCAGAAGTCACGCCCCCATGAAGCTCCCAGACACACGGAGAAGTGTGCTCTGCTAATCCCCTGGGGAGCATCCATGCCAATCAGGGCGACAGCTGTGAATTGCCCACTTAGTTAAGCTTAACCATCACAGGTCTCAAGCTCAGCACACCACCCATCTAAAAGCCAAATGGTAAGAAAGAAACTTAAAAGACATTCCCTGCGCTAGAAACTGTGATCTGTACACATCATCTGCTATAACTTGTATATATTTCTTCATTATTGCTGCTTTTATGCACTCAGAATCTACAGTTTAATCTCTTTCCTGTATTTTTCCACATAGAATTTTTGCTGTTTCCAAGTGTTTTTAAATCCTTGTTCTTATCACATTACACAAGTTTCTGCTTTCTGCTTTGTAATGTACACCCTCAAGGAATTGTGGTATAAAAATTATAAAGTCACCAATACTATACAACACCAAAGATTGATTTACACAATAAAATAATACTGCTTTGAAGTACTTAAAAACCAAGAAGGCCACCTAGTGAGAAATGACACTAAAATTACTCAATTAAAAATAAAAACAGAACACTGATCAACAGACCAATGGGTACAAAAATTGTGGTATTTATACACAATGGAATACTACTCATCTATAAAGACAGGTAGGTTGGTGGCTTTAGTAGGTAAATGGAGGCAACTAGAGACCATCATGCTTAGTGAAGTGAGTTAGAAGCAGAAGGTGAAATATAGAATGGTTTCTCTGAGAAACCCAGATCACAATTATTTCACAGAACTTGATGGGGGAAATAATGGGAACTGGAGGGGGGAGGTCAAAAAGAGAGAAGGGAGGGATTTGTAACTTTGCCATGATATGCATGTGCACAAAACACTCAAGATGAAAACTTTGTTATCTGCTTATACATATCAATAAAATGGGAAAAATAAAAACAGGACAGATTCCTACCAAACTTCTATGCTCTCTAACCTTTATTTATGGACCTAAGAGGAAAATGGAATTCTGTATTTATCTTCTTGTCTTGGAGATATAAAAGTAACAGTAACTAACGAAGAATATAGATTTTATTGCTAACACACTGAAGATTGTATAACGATCAAGTAACAAGAGTTCCAAGCTCTCAAACTGCCAGCTTTTGTCATCATCACACATATATCCTTTTCTTCCAATACACCATTAAGCAGCTGCTGTTCTGTTTTGTTTTGAAATCACAAACAACCGTTGCATGAAGTATATGGAGTGACTTAAATTCTGTTATTTTCATAATATAATTTGCAAGGAGTGATAATGAAATAAAATTCAGCTCTTAAGCATCTTTCATAGACAACCAAATTATTCAACATCAACATATGGGAATTTAAAACCTGCTACGCATAGTTGTGGTAGGTAGTTGGCCACAACAATCCATCTTACTCTGCACGCGCACAGTCAGTGCCTCTTCCCCTGCAGTCTGGGCCAGCCGTGTCCTGTAACTAGCTAGGATCAAGAGAATCTGACGAAAGGAATGTATTATCCCACAAGGTACAAACTAGAGGCCTTCCTATCATGCTTGCTTCCTCTTTTAATGTTACTGCTAAAATCTTTTAATGTTTCTTCCAGTGCATTAGAAAATCTAGCTAAACTAGTAAAGGAAGGAATTTAACAATTCAGAAGCCCAGACTACAGCTGGACACGAGGTCCGAACCCAGACACACAAGTCAGGAGTTCTTTAATGAGATCAAATAGCACCAGCAAATGAATCAGTAAACCAAACTCATGAGAAACAACAGTGTTGTGATTTTTCAGCCACTATATTTTGGATGGTTTGTTATACAACAGCAAATAACCAATCCACTATACCTACAGTATATCTAAACATTCAGCAAAGGATTCACTTATTGACAAGTAAAGCCTTAAATCTACTGTTTAAAATCATCCAATCTATTCCATTTGGTAGTGGTTTTCACAACCTACTTCCCCCTCACTCCCCAGATATAGCCTTATACGCCAGATATTGTTATTAGACACATTTATAAAAGTGGAAATAAAAGTTGACAAGTTTATATAGCTTACAAATAGTCACAAAACCGTGATTATCAGCATTAGCACACGGGCTTCTTTAGGTAAGGGGTACCTTACCCATTTTCGTGTCATTAGCAGATGCATGATGATTAGATACAGAAGATAATTCTTAAGTGTAAGGAAGGAAATAGACAGATATCAAGAAGAATAAATGAATCTGCCTTTTCCTCTGATAATTTAAATATTTAAAACAACGAAGATACATACACAACCTACACCCAGCCAGGCCCAGGCCCTTCAAGGTCTGTATTTACCCTGATAATAATTTCAGTTATTTTCACTTGAATTGGTACTTAGATATGTTATGTTTCAGGGTATTTTTTGGTAAATAAAATCTAATTTGTCAAATGTTCTTCTCAAATACTTCAGACATTAAAGTTACCAGGGTGTAATGTTGACTCTATCTAAAACTACTTTCTTAACCTGAGTTCTGCATCTGTCTAAATGAAAGTGATGCTTTGTAGATTTCAGAAGTCTGTGAAACAAGGTATGGTTTTAAAAGAAGTAAAATAATGTTTAAAATGCACTGGGAAAAAATGGATTTCTAGAAATCCATTTAAAAAAGCAAACGGTGTTGGTAAAACTCGCAGTCAATAAACTTCTGTTAAGAAAATATACTTTAGTGAATTACTTCAATTAAGGGAATAAACAAACTCATTAATTATGGCTAGGTTTAGGAGGCCTCTTCAAATTGTGTCATTGATTTTGGCTAATACGAACAGATTCACAGAGCTCAAATTGTTTGTACTCAAATTCTATTTGTAATGCATTTACTTCAGTAAATTTTAAAAGAAAATAGCCACCTCCAGTTCCATAGTTAAAGCATACTCTTGATGTATATCCCAATTCCTAGACCACAAATTCAGTTTGCAAAATTCTTAGGGCATATTTCCTTCAATCATGCTAAAGGACACTGTCACAAACAAAAGATACAGCTTTTTATCTCTCTGTCATCCAATAAATTAAACATGACTTTATGTTAATTTCTGTAGGATTATAAAACTATAAATTTTCAGAAGCAACTTGTTAAATTCAAACCAGTATTTTAAAAATCTATATTAATTTTCTTGTCCCTCCTTTCACAGCAAGCTGATGGCAGTACTCAGTAGCTTCACAGGGCTAACAAAAAAGCGAGACAGAATTTTATAAAATCATTTGTTATGCAAAAATCCCTTTCAATGTCATTTAAAAAAATGACCCAGGCCCAGTGTTGCAGCCTTTATTACCTATTTATTTATTTTTTATTTAATTTTCTACAGGTGAATTGTATGCCACCCATGCCCAGTCTATGTGGTGTTGGGGACTTGAGCTCAGGGCCCTGCACTTGCTATGTACGCACTCTTAACCACTGTCTATCTGTGTAATGTCAAACACACACTCTCACACACACACATTCAGACTCAGTTTTTCCTGTAATAGATTCACAACACAGATCATTTCTGTATTCCTATTCTGTGTATTCTGTGTTTCCCTCCATTGGCAAGTTTGCCATCACTTCTACAATAGACATGACCTCGACTTCCATTAATCCAATTTGGTTCACACGGTCATCTACTGGAAAAGAGCGTTAGGCCACATAGGCTGCAGAGTTAGTCCCAAAGATTGCCCCAACTCCAGGTACCTGTTGTTAAGTCAGTGCATCTATTAAACTGAGAAGAAGAGACACTACACCAAATCTTAGCAAAAAGACCAAGAAGCACATCTAGAATTTCTGATCAACTACCTACGAATTGTGATTCTCACAATCAACTCTTCAGGCTCCATTGCTTTTCTACAGGAGCTTACAGAGCTCAGGGAAATATACTGATCAGTTTTACATAAAGGATATTTTTTAAGAATACACATAAACATTCATATGACAAGCTACATAGGGCAAAGTCTGGGAGGATCTTCAGCACAGGAGCCCCACCTCCGTGGCACTGGGGTATGTCGCCCTCCTGGAAGGAGGATGAGTTCTGGTTCACTGTCCTGTAAGTCTCTGTGTGTTAACTGTGCGGAGCTTCTTTGCTGCATAGCCATGGAGGGCAGCATGATAACTGTAGACAGGTGACTGAACATAAAGGATGCTCTCATGTTATTAATAATAAACTGAGTGGGGAAACATGCCAAGGCCTGCCCAACATCTTCCTGGCCCCTCTTTGCAGCCTTCCTTCTTCTTAGGTACAGGGTACGATCTCTTCTGAAACGGAGGTCTAATGATTTCTTTTTTTTTTTTGACAAGGTAGGTAAGAGTACCTTTACGGCCATCTCCAAGACTAAAGAGCTGAAGAAGATGAGAGTATATGTTTGGTCTCTATGACCTGCACTAGTGAAGAGAAATTCTAGATGCTGTGGCTTTGCCTTGGGGAAATAAAGGACCGTGTGCAAAAAAGAGCAGATGGTCACAGACTTCACATGCTGAGGCTGCTCCTGAAGCTTAAAGCACTCCAACACTGGAACGAGACACCGTCTTTCACTTTCATCTTTCAGACTTTAAAAACAGACATATTTATTGTTCTACCCACTTAGGAAATAATAAGGTCAATGGGGATTATAAACATATAGATAGATAGATAGATAGATAGATAGATAGATAGATAGATACATACACACACACACACATGGATATGTGTTTGTATGTGTGTGTGTATTTATCACATGTATAATAAAACATCATGTGTTCACTCATGATTTTTTGAACTATCTAGGTGATAATTAATCTACATTTTTAGATCCAAAATCATATTCAAGCTCCTTCTCTCTCTCTGTCTCTGTCTGTCCTCCATCAGAGTCAGCCTGATTCTACACTTATTATGTAGCCCAAGTTGGCCTCAAATTCACGGCAGTCCTC
The DNA here is from genome assembly GCA_004027205.1 of Ctenodactylus gundi. Classification (NCBI taxonomy): domain Eukaryota; kingdom Metazoa; phylum Chordata; class Mammalia; order Rodentia; family Ctenodactylidae; genus Ctenodactylus; species Ctenodactylus gundi. Next base: position 222,178 of record PVKB01002283.1, read on the forward strand.
CCTCTTCAGCCTCTTGAGTGTTGGGATTACAGGCGTGTTTCACCACACTCAGCTAATTTTTATGCTGGGGTATCAAATTCAGGGTCTTGAGGCACGCTAGGCTTCAACCACTGATCTACACCCCCCAACCTTATCTCCATGAACTGTAGCAGGGGATGAAAATCTTTGTTTTATGGACCAAATCAGGTCGCGATTTATTTTTGTCCTAACCTTTTCCGTACATGTGTATACAGACTTCAACATATACGTTTTTAAAAGAGTAAAATAAATGACGAAGACAATGTTGGTCCACAAAAATAAAATATGTTTGGTCTTTTATAGCAAGTGGTTTCTAACCTTTGTGACACTAGGAACCGATTTAGTTGAGGACTGTTACCCCAGGCAGTGTGGGTGTGGGGGTGGATTTATTGGAGATTAGTTTTGAAGCAGCAGCAGCAGCAGTGGGGGAGCAGGGAGCTCCGCCTCCTGCAGGTCAGCAGCCTTAGAATCTGATAGAAACACACTCACAGGAAGTGCAGTTTCCCTCTCTGCTGCCTTCACGCTCTGAATTCAGCTACACTGGTGACCCTGTCCTTCCAAAACCAGTGACCCATACTGGTCTGTGGCACAGGGGCTGGGGACACTGCTTTACAAAATTTGCCTAGCCTTGGCTTCTGAGATATTTCTACTTGAATATCTTATGATTATCTCAAACAGTAAATGTATTTCTTTCATCCAAGACAACACCCTCTCCTTAAAACTCCCCACTTCTACCGCACTCAACGTGAGCCACCATAACGCCTGCCCAGACACACCCTTAGCCAGATGCTCTCCTGATCCCTGACAACCTCCCAGTCTTTTCTGTCACAACCGCTTTTTGAAATCACAATCTAGGCTTGCATTAGTGAACAGCTGAATTTCTGCAACTATAATGTCATTACCTCATGCTCTTTCAAACTCTGTGGGAGCTACAAAGGGCTAATCTACACCAACAACATTAATTTTCCTGAGACATAAATTCTTTCAAGTCTTCCTGTTGTTTGTTGTTGTGTGTCTAAATTACAATTCACTTCAAAGTCCTCCTTAATCAGACACCTGCATTTCTAACATTCGGTGTCATTATTGTCCTATGGCAAGTCACTTGTCTCCCTTCATTCAGGTGGACTACCTGACTATAGTCAGCCTATATTCTGTGTCTTCAAACATAGAAGAGAAATACAAGTTTTTACTATCAAGAATAACAGCATTAAAAGAATAGTAGAGAGTACCCAGTGCTGGCTACTTATCAATTGCTATTCTCATCTACTTATGGGTTATTAACTAATTTTTCTGTGACAAAGTCTATATCACTGTAGATTTAAAGGTGACAAATCTACAGAAAAAAGAAACTAAGTCACTTATCCAGAGTTACTCAGCTGGTGACAGTATCAGAACGAAAAGCTACCCAGGCTACCATCCATAATTGTATCATTGCACTAGGTACCTTTTAGAATTAAACTATTATCGTTGGGCTGGGGGTATATCCCAGCAGTTAGAGCACTTGCCTAAAACCATAAGGCCCCAAGTTTGATCCCTCAGCACGACTTAGTAGCTACGTGTGGTGGCACATGCCTGAAATCCCACTTGGGAAGCTGACACCAAAGGATTGCTTTGAGTTAGAGGCCATCCTGAGCTACACAGCAAGTTCAGGACCAGTTTAGACAACAGAGTGGGGAGAGATCCTGTCTTAAATTTTAAAAAGAAAGAAAAAGAAAAATAGGCTCAAACTGGTGCTACCTCTGCCTTGTAGTTGTCCCAGGGATCCCATCCTGAAAATGAAACTTGGCCTATAGTTTCTTCCACAGCAGAGAGGAAGCTGAGTCTATCAGCGAGGCCAACCACTAGGTTGTCCCTAGGAGAAGGACGTGCAGCAAGCTGGTGTCAGGCAGGACATCAAAAAGAAGCAGAAGTAGACTGGTGGACTGGATTCCCTCACAGCTGCCTCCCCGGGGAAGGTTGAGTGCCTTCTGCCCTGAGCTCAGGCGGCCCTCCCCAGAGGTCCTGAGAGGCAGCAATCCGCAGTGAGCGCCATCTCACCCACAGTAGCCTGCGCAAGAGTGCAACCTAGCCTTTGTGAGCTGGGCCCCCTGGTGCAGGCTAGGAATGTTTAGTAGCTCAGGGTGAAGGCATATGTTTTGATCCCATTTTTAATAAAAAGCAAGAAAGGAAAGGTAAAAGGCGAGAGAAAGATTGATTTAACACATATAAGCTTATTTTGTTAAAAAGATCCAGAAGTTTTGGTCAAAACCTAAGGAGCATGGAAGACAGGCGAGGAGACTGTCAGCCATGCGTCCTTGAGCTGCAGCGAGAGTGTCCTGCAGGAAGCCACGCCCTCCCTATTAGAGACGGCTTAACCTCCTGGGCCACGTGGGATCTGGAGGCACGGGGTTGGGGGGGATCTGAGCACCCTCTCTCAGGAGCCCCTCCATTCTCATGACTACATCTCCCTGTAAAGCTGTGCACGTGTGCTCAGGCATATATGCCATCTCTCTTACAAAACCAATCACTTCACTATGTTAACAAAATTACCAAGTGGTTTAACCACAGTCATAAAATATGTATTAATAAAAGAAATTATGCATCTTGCATTTTTCTCTTTGTCCAAATCACACTTCTAGTAAAGTGAGCTTTCCTAAATGTGACAACAGACAGAGCTTCATGCTCCATAAAGCATGTTAATACTGTCAGGTCAGGTATCCACAAAATATTAAAATAATCTATTGTACCAGAAACTTAAAATAAAAGTGAAGATTCAATAAATAAGCTGACAAATGATAGATGGTAATTAAGCATCCATGCCTATGTGACTAATCCCCCAAGTATTCTGATATAATTATCACATTAAGGCAGAAACAAACACACCACCCATTACCATCCTTTATAAAGGAATTAAAAAACAAATCATTTCAAAAAATTAGTATTTGATTCAACTTCACTCTTCCTCTGCGCGAAAACCAAAGACAGACTTGTTTCTTAATCTTGTTCCCTAGACAAAGAAAAGGTGTCCATTTTTTTAAAGGTGAGCACCACATGGGAATGAAAAATAGTAAGATATAAACGAAACTATGGATTCTCAAATATAGGGTACACAGAAATAGGTTCTTTCTAAGATGACCTACCACTGAGATTGTAGTCAGGCTTGCTGAAGTTCTGTCACTGTAAGCTGTCCCATAGAAAAGTCACGCCATCCTATGCATGATAACAAGAGGTCCTACTAGGTTCCCAGGGTCATAAAAAGCACATTTAGGACTACAAGTCATTCCTGCAAATCTGATCACTCTCTCCAATTTACAAGTAAAACCTGGAGCACCCAGCTGCCGAAGGCTGGGACACAATACCACCAAGTGGCATAGCTGGGCTTCAAATGTCCCTCGGCTCAACCTCCTAAGCAATAAGGCAATAATGCTTTAACAAGGCACTTGACAGTATTTAGTAACCATTCCTTTTCACTAAAACAGGTAATAAATTCTTAATGAAAGAAATAGAATAATCCTTAACAACTTCAAACCTATCAAAGTCACTGTAAGTATTTTAACTATACTCAAACAAAATACTTTGGTGCCTATTATTCGGCCAATATGGAAGCCAGAGGAAATTGTGATTACAACTTCCCAAAGGAAAAAACAAGAAAAGCATTATCTTTACAATTATACAATTTAAAAAGTTAAGCAAATTATCTGATATGCTTAAGAACTAAAACACCAAGTTCTACGGAAAAATGATAATAAAAATGAGCAATCACTCCCATATACATCACTTCAGATCAAAGCAAAATGTCAGAGAGAACAGCTAAGTCTATACCAGCCACAAAATTATAGGATAGGAATAAATATATTGGTACCACATAGATAAATCAATAAAAATGTATTATAAAGCAAGAAAGATAATTACATAATTTGAGAAGCATACTTTATTCCTGGATACAAACACTATATGTTACAAAGATATAATTTTTTGAAATAATTGAGTAAGAAATGAAATGGAAATTAGAACTGACATGTAACAATTAACATAGGAAATGAAACTGACATTATGACCACAAATTCATTTAGAAAAATCCAATGGATATGAATAATTTTCAAATAGAAAAATAAAGAAGGTAGGCTTAGGAAATATTAAAACTTACCACAAAATAAAAATGCTTGGCTTATCAATACTAAACTTCTAATAGAAGACTCAATAAAACACTGTAACTCTAAAAATCTTGAAGAAACAAGTAAGAAATTATTATTTATTAAAGATTCGATGAGGAAACTGATTAGCTGTTTAGGAGAAAATTCATATTCTTATTTTTATGTTATATGAGAAATTCCACCTTTAAAAAAATCTAAAAGAAGTCAACAAATATTTCCCTGATTTTCTGATTTCTGTTTAGTAATATAAAGCAATGATCTTCAAAAAATATAAAAAGGAAGATTCCTTAGAATTAACAAAATAAAAATTTACTTCTGTAAGTTAACATGTAATATGATAGATACATTTTTAAAAGTGAAATAAATATTTGACATATATTTTACAAATATTTTAAATATAGTGGTTTCCCACTATGTTAATAGGAATTAGAAAATTTGGTGTAAAAGGCTGGAATGTAATTAAAGCACTTGCTTTGGAGCCTGGAAAACAAAAATCCTAGATTCAATCCCTCAGCACTATATAATAGGTAGGTGTCGTGGTGCACGCATGTCACCCCATTACTTGGGAAACTGAGGCAGCAGGTTGGTCTTGAACACACTGCTATATAGCAAGTTCAAGATTAGTCTGGACCACAGAGCAAGATGCTGTCTCAAACAAAAAAGTATTAAAAAAACCTTCTAAATATAAAGAACTTGAACAGAGAATTTGAGGTGTAAAAGTACAAAGATCAAATAAAAACTTTATAGAATTCAACTTCTTTAACCAATAACGATGAAATCTGTCACTTTACAAACTTGTCCAAAAATTATAAATTTGTATGTTATTTTCTCTAAAAAGTTAATATTTTTGTTATTGAGAAAAAGAAGGATAAAAAGGAATTCACAGCAATCGTGGTGCGTAAGCCCCATGTCCCCTCCACTCCGGCTTCTTTACCCAAATCATTTACATCGGTGGCCAGGAATCCCTGAAAACCTCTATAGGAAATGAAAGAAAATTTAGAAATACATACTTATGTTAACCACCCTTCTTGATTAATATTAAGTAAGAACTAGTATTTTAAGGGGAGTTTAGAGTTGTGTATCATTATCTCTTTGTATTTTTTGAATTATGTGTACTTTGTGTGGGGTTGAATGTCATTTGATGGGTTGAAGTGCTATGTGTATTTGTTTTGATGCAGACTGTGCACTCATGATCTTTTCCCGTTGTTCTGGGGCTACTTCATAGAGACCCCCCAAAAATCTGGGCTTTTTGTGTTAAGTTTATCAGTTTTTCCTTATTGGTGTGCCCCTAACTGACTATTCTGATTTTGAATTTCCTCAGAATGCTTTTTTTTTAACCAAAGAATTTTGTCATGACTCAGATTTTTATTGACTCCTACTTGAGATGCAAGGATTGGGCAATACTCAGAAATTCAGTCAGAGTCTTTTGGAATTTCTGAAGTTAGTCATGAAAACATGACAGTTTTACTTCTACTTGTTTGTTTTAGAACTCAAATTTTTTCTCTCGTTCGTTTTCTTGGCCCATCTGGCGCATCACCACCAGTAGAATCAGGACTATGTACTGTCACCTCATTTGCACTGTTACCAGAAAAAACTCTGACATTTTGTCCTTAAATGTGATACTGCCTTTGGGCTGAAAATTTATGTCACACACACACACACACACACACACACACACACACACACACACACGTTTGGCATAGTTATCCGATGATAACTTCCGCTTTATTGTCTCCCATTTTTTAAGCACCCACAATGACTGCTGAATTTTTTCAGCATCTATAGAGATTAATGCATTTTTCCAGCAGATCAATTAACATGATGAATTACTTTAGTAAAGTTAATACTTTTTTATACCTAAATTGAAACCTACTTGGTCCTAATACACCATTCCTTTAAAAAGCTGCTAGATTTTCCAGTGATATGCATAGGTGAAAACAGAGAATTATTCTCTTTTTGGTAAATTTTCATCAAGCTTAAGTATCAATGAATATCTCACTTTACAAAAACAACTGGACGTTTGTAATCTTCTTCCAGAAGACTTTAAATCACACTGTAATTATTTCTCTTTAAAGGCATTAGAGTATAATGTATAAAAAATTCATGTTTTAATATTTAGCTAAAAATCGATAAGATGCAATACAGAAGGTCAGAAATGAGGAAACAATAACAAATTAGTAGAGAAAAGAAATAAGCTGATTAAGTCAAATCAAGGCAAGAAAGGAGGAAAGGGCTACAGAAAGAAATGAACTAAACAGGCAAAATATGGTCAGATACACCGCTGTCAGTAATTGTATTACCTGAAAATGAACTAAATATTGTATGAAAGACTAAGATTGTCAGACTTATATAAAACAAAAATATGAAATACAGCTGCAGGTTGCTTACAAGGGACGCGCCTACAACATAAAATACAGGAGGCTGATTGTAAATGGAAGGATGTGTGTGTGTGTGTGTGTGTGTGTGGGTGTTTAGGGATAATTCCTTAACTTTGAATTTCTGAATTTTCAATCTAAATTTATAATCTTCTAAAATCATACCTTTAAATTTTGTAAAGTAAAACTGGCAGAACTAGAAAGAGGAGAAATAGGTGAATTCATCATCACTTTGGACAATTTACACATACCTCTCCCAAAAGCTAAATAAGAAACATTAAAAAATACATATAACATAGGTTTGAAAAATAACAATTAATATACTTGATCTGCCTGATATGCACCATACAGTACATGCAACAATAGAAGAATTTGCAGAGTTTATTTTTTCAGATCCTTTTAGAACATTTCCTACAACTGAGAATACACTGAGCATAAAACCAGTCATTATAAAAGGAAAAGGAGCAAAATTCTGGCTGTCACAGGAGTAAACAAAAAGACAACTAAAGAATGCTCAGATGATTAATTGAAAACTCAGCAATGAATTTTTAAAATACTCTAAGGATCAGGAGAAATCTCAGTAGAAATCAGAAAAACATTGAAGATCTGACATCATCATCTAACACAGCAGGGTTTTCGTAAGGAGTACAATTCTGGGAAAGCAGGAATAAGTGAAATGGAAAAATTCCAAGAAGGAAGGGAAAAGCCAGCGCAGAGGACTCCAGAGCTGACCTTTTCTGAGAGCTCAGAGTAACACCAACCTCGGCCTCAGAGGTCACTTCCAGGCAGAGAAAAGGGGAAGACCATCCTGCGAACTTCTGTCTTCCGCTGGTCAGAATTGGGCCACATGGCTATTAACTTACTCATGTTTCCATAGGAGGAAGAAACCCAGGCAAGATGCACACACTGCAGGCAGGTGTCTGAATGCCTTTTGGACACATGGTAAGGAGTTCACGGGCACTTACAAAACAGGTGTCACGTGTACCAGCTCTGAGCTCTCCAGCGTTGTCACTGGAAGTTGACACCGTGGGATACAACCTCTTCCTTCCGGTGAACTTCTCTCTTTTGAGATCTCTTGTTAAGATCTGCCCGTGTGCAGCCTTTCTCCATTTCTCCCAGGAATGATTTCTGTTTGAGTTTACCTCTGAGTCTAGGAATTCTAACCCGCAAGGGGTCATTGACATCGACGTATCCTCGCCATATTCTCATGTCTCCCACGACTACAGCAGGACTTCTGACACAATTTTTGTGTGCCTCAGTTTCTTTACTTACAAATAACCTATTTTGGATTTTATGATATTTTATCCTTTGCGGGTTTTAAAATTAGCCTGTGGTCTCTTCCACTCCAGCCCAAATCTCTTTGTTTTCTGAATAGCTTTCAAGGGTGACTTACAATTGGCGTAGCTTACTGCCTTATTCCTCACAGGAGCAGAAGGAATTATCCAATGTCAGTATTGATGAAGGGGCAACGTCACGGAGACTCACCAAGAGATGATGAAAGTGTCAATTTGCACATGTTTTCTGGACTATGTATTAAATACCTTTTACATATTCATAATTTTAGACATCTTAATTGCATTTTGCAATAGTTAATTTGATCTGCAGATTTGCTGAATTGAAGGGATACCTAAAAAGTGAGTAAAGTGTTCTGTTAAGTGTACTTGTGAAGGTGTTTCCACAGAACGCTGGGAGAGGAAATCTCTGAATCCAAGTATCACCATCTAATAGACCAGACCACGTGGAAGAAAGACACACACGTGGGAGGCGAGCTCTTGCCTCGACTCTTCCCCCCAAGCAGGTGTGTTTTTCTATGGACACCAGACTTCAGTTTCCTCAGTCTTTTAAAGTGAGCTTACAGATGGGTACAGTGGTACACACCTGTAATCTTAGCACTCTAGGAGGCTAAGCAGGAGAATTCCAAGTTAGAGTGCAATCTGGGTGAGTTAGTGATTTAGTAAGACCCTGTCTCAAAAAAGAAAAAAAGTAGGCATGCATCTGGATTTCACCACAGCCCTTCCAGGTCTTTGGCCCTGGACTGGGGCTGTGGTATTGGCCTGTTAATCTGAGATAACCAGCCAGCACTGTCCCTGGATATCTATCCTGAAGACGGCATCCAGGATCATGTATGCAAACTAATAAAGCCTCTCTTACATATTCCAATGTTTCTGTGTGACCACACTAACCCTCCTAAGAAATGTTCCTAACAAAATTGTCACAGGGATTCACAAAGATTTATTCCAAAATATATTCATAGGAATATTATATTTAACACCTCAAATGAGAGAAATGCATGGTGATGGATTGTGATAAATTTTAAATTGGGTTATTCCTCATGCATTAAAACAATACTTATTTTATGGAATGCCAAAGGGAGATGTCGCAATCCACTGTTAAACAAGCAAAGCCATGGGGTATTTTTCAATCCTTTTTTTATATCAACCACATAGAAAAAAGAACTCTGAAAAAGTCATGTAATAACATGCCTCTTAGTAATTTCATAACTAGTGATATTTTCAGCACTTTACACTTTTCTGTTTTCACTTTTACATTTATAATGAGCACCCTGATTATCTGTATTGATAATCAGAAAGATAATAAGAAATTAAATTAAAAGATTTAACCAAGTTGCATTTAAAATGGTTTCTTGGTGTTCTCTAAGCCAGTAGGCTGCAGTCCCAGGTAAAATAAGGAAGGAAACGGGATGGAGTAAAAGCATGCACAGATAAGATCCTTATTAACATTGCCATATACATAAAGCACATTACATAATGTACTTTACAAGCACATTTCCCTTAGGATGTACAAACTAAAGATCATCATAAACACTACAGGCCAAACAGCTCGTACAACTCCCCTTGCAGCCGAGGCTACTTCATTGTAGAATCTACAGTTGATTAACCAAAATGAAAGTTACTTGACAGGAAATATCTGGTAAAAATTTTGCCCTTAGAAGTTTTCGTTAAGAGTAACAGTGAGCCATGCAAATTGGAAGAGATGTTTGAGTCCTCTAGTTCTACCTAGCTTTAACGCAGCACCCCATTCACATCAGGCAACAGTAGTCACCACTAGACACCACAAAATTACCAACAAAAACTGCTATTGTGTTGCAGTGTTCTAATAAAGAAAGCCATGCCCTATAATCCCAGTCGCCAAGTTGAGTAAATTAAGAGCCTCCTGGAAAGGCAAATGCATCCTAGAGATGTTATTAGTGGATCAACCCACGGCTGCTCACAGCTCAGGCGCTTCAGACTGTAGGGCCCTGAAGGTGAAGAAGGTGGGTCAGGAGGGTGTCCTTTGGGTGGTGTGTCTCTCATTAGCTCTCTTCTCCTGTTCTCTGCTTCCCAGCTATCCCGAGGGGAGTAGTTTCAACTGTGCCCTTTCCCTGCAGGGTCCTGTCATGGGCATGGCCAGCCAAGGGCTGGAATCTCTAAAACTGCAGGCCCAACAGTTCTCTCCTTTGTGTTGTGGATATTGGGGTTTTCAACCTAGCAGTGGGAATGCTGGGCAATACAGAAACCAAAACTTTAAATCTAGGAATGAAAGAGAATACACCATAAAAAGAAAAAGAGGAAGCACACCACACTTTTAATACTTCAAAACTCTTATTTGTTACAGAAGTTTTAGGGGGAAATTCCTACTTAATTTTTTTAGATCTTCCAAAGTGTGATTTCATTTCAAAAAAAAATTCCCTGCCATACATTTTTTTTTGCTCCAGAATTGGTCATTGTGGAATTTTAAAAAATAATGGTTATTAATTTTCATTAATATCTCATGATGACAAGACAACTTAGAATTGTATTGTCTCTGCTAAAAATGACCAAAGGCCATCCTTCAACATCCAAAATGTTTTCTTCGATAGGCCTTCCAGGGAGCAACCACGGATAACACAAATATCTAAGAGGTTGTAAATTGGCTCTTGGGTTAGAGAATTCTTAATACAATTTCCAAGAAATAGAGTCAGAAATTGTAACTGAAGGTAAAGATAAATTGTATGATCTTGGGACTGAAGGAGTGACACAGCAGTTAAAGGGCTTGCTTGGAACTACAAGGCCCTGAGTTCGATTCCCCAGTACCACACAAAGCCAGATATGGTGTTGTAACCTGTAATTCCAACACCTGGGAGGCTGAGGCAGGAGGATTGCTGTGAGACCAAGGTCTGTCTGGGCTCCAAAATGAGTTCAGTGCCAGCCTAGGCCACAGAGCAAGATTGTCTCAAAAAAAAATGTATAATCTCAGCGATGACAACACAGACGCTTGGAATTCCACTTCTGTGGAACTTGGCTTAATTCCTGAGCATGAGCTTGATCTTACTTTGTTTTCCAAAGCTACAGTTTTTGAAACTAATCTACAGGTTTTCCTCAAATTTCCTCATGTGAGTAGACTTATTCAGAAGTTGGGTGGTTGAATTGTATCTTTTATGTAACTCGAAACAACACACCGTTCCTTCAAAATTAGGCTTGCATTACAGCAGAAAGTGAGATGTAGAATTTTATCATTTCATATGCCCAAGATTGTCAAGGTGTGATCCACATGCCAAATCTCACCAGCCTGCTGTTTTTGTAAATAGAGTTCTGTTTGACCATCCATGCCTAGCCACGACAAAAGCTACTTTCCAGCGTTGGGCAGCTTTGACAAGCTGTGACAGAAATTATTTGGGTTGCAAAGCCTAAAATATTTTCTACCTGGCTGTCTGAAAAGAAAAACGTCACACCTCTATTATAGGCAATGTTTTCTATCCTCAGCTAATGATTTAAACACCAGGGTAAATGCCATTTTCTTTTTTAACCAAAGGCTCATTTTCTCAAAATCCTGAGTATATATAACTTCACCTGGTTGGTTACATCTTACTATCACTTACGTTGTTGCACAGAAGTGTCTGTATTGCATGGCATGACCTTTAACCCATTGCTTACATGACTTCCAGCAGTTTGGCGACCTGCTGACATGGGCTGCTATGCTCTGCGGGATGTCACCAGCACAGACGATGATGAGACATTGCCTCAGAGAGCCAGAGTGCCATACATCGGGATGGGTTCTGCAGGAGTCAAAAGTAAGGGTAAAAAAGATAAAAAATGAGGTTTTAAAAGACCTTCTCTTCTTTGAGCGTGGGCTAACTACATGCCTGACCAGGCTATAAAAGACAGGAAAACTTGGAAAGAATTTTTTGTGTGACTCTGTCCTGAAATCTTGAATTTTCCATAACTTAACTCACAACTATCATGACGATAAACTCTGATGATTCATACAGTTCTCTACTAAAGTGGTTTTCATTTCACCACAGAATAGCAAAGAGCAAATTCAATCAAATGTATTTGTGGGCTTGATGTCAAGTCACTAATGCTAAGGAAGATGTAAATATAAGCTGCATGCATTGATTCTAAGAGCAAAGTGGAAAGTCTCCATTGAGACACTTACCGGTAAGATAAACAATTACAGACAACATCCTGTTGCAAAGTACATGTGATTTTTACAGCACTTAGGTATGTGAAAAGATTATACTATTAAAACCTTAGAAATTATGCCTTCTATTTTATGCTATTTAAAAATTTAAGCAGCATAACTTATATTTTTAAAAAATAGAAATATCATAGCCAAATTTCAGTATGTCCCAAGATATTAAACATGTTTACATCATAGCAATAATAAATTTAGATAATCTTAGCTTGGGCCACTACTTAGGTCGTAAAAGTTCAGTATAATTGTAATTACATAATTTGGTATAGCTGAGATCTTCATGAATTATCTATTAAAAATACTTGCTCAGCACTTTTTGCATGTAAGGGTCGATGCTGCATACCCTAACACTTGGTTTTAATCCTTAAGTTATCCATCAAGCAAGGAGAAAACCCTGCAACCAAGTAAGTAATGCTCTGAGTATGTTATAAGGAGAATGAAAAACGTCTCATGGAAAAGCCCAGAGTGGGAGGAATCAGTTCCATGAGAATGAGGAAGATGGGCGACTTGGAAAGTCTTCAATGAGAAAGTAATGCTTTGAAGAGCTGGCTTTGAAGAAGGAGTAATTCAAGTTTAATGAAGGAATGCTGCCTGTGGAAGCTCAGAATTTAACAGACAGGAAATGTATTTTAGAGGCTTTTAAATGTGTCTTTACTTTTGCCCAAGAACAAATGGCTAGAACTCAGTAAAGAGCATTAGTTTGACCAAATTCTAAAAAGAGTTTTGCGTCAGGGTCAGACATCCACTCCATGGCTAACTTAGATACAGGAAGTCCCACCCTGCTTCCACTCCACTCCATCCCACCAGCCCAAGGTCCTCATCCCTACCTAGGTACATCTCCAATCTCCAAAATTAGAAGAAGAAAAGTGCCGATGACTGTAATCACCAGTCAAGACATGAAGGGAGATGCTAGGGGACTGTGGGAGTGTACAGAAGAAAGACTGCTCCAAAGACTAAACTGCGTCCTCAAAATTCTTACATTAAAGTCCTAAATTCCAGTGTGATGAGATTTGGTGATGAGAACTTGTAAAAATAACTAGGCTTTAGAACATTTCATGAGGGTGGGACCTTCATAATGGAGCTCATGCTCTCATGAGAGGAAACACCAGAAGGCTAGCTTCCTGCTTCTGCTTCTGTCTCTGCTGCTTCTGCCTTCCCTTCTCTTTTCTTCCCTTCCCTTCTCTTTATTCCTTTCTTTCCCTTTCTCTTCCTCTTCTACCTTCTTCTCTTCTCTCTCCTTCCCCTCTTCTTCTTCCCCCGATTCCTCCTTACCTCCTTCTCTCTGCCACATGAGAAAACGGCAAAAAATACTCTGTAAAAAGAAAAATAATAAAGAAGGAACTCAGCAACAAGGCAGGAAAGAGACCCCTCCTTGAAATCACATCATCTGACCTACTGTTGCTGGACAGTAGCCCCCCGCCCAAGCCTCTCCAGAAATATGAGAAAGAATCTTATTATTTAAACCATTGATTCCATAATATCAAATAGTATTTTGTCATGGAAAACGGAAACCCGAGTTGACTGATACAGACTGATACCTCATGCTCTGCTTGGACATCATGCAGCAAGGATGCCTGATTTACACTTAAGCCTACCTGTCCAAATGAAGAGAAATCTACCTGTTGTTCCCAGGGTCTGACCCAGCAAAGCCGTGTGGATCTTCCCTGCATCATGGCTGCTTCCTTACAAGGGGACTAAGGTAACTAGCTCTAGTGGGCTTAGGACTCAGTAGGGAACCGAGTCAGTAGAAAGACATTCAGCCTAACCCGCACAGGAGACCAGTATGGAGGCCATGACAGGCATGTGGAAAAGCTCTCCTGTTGCCCTGGAGGAGGTTCCAGCACTGTAAGCCTCCTCCACAAAGACATCAATGTATCTTGTATCAATGTATCAATGTAGTATCTTTTCCCACCATTTTATTGATGTGTACAAGTGCAAAATTTAAGGTTTACAATGGAGTTGAGCATTTTGTGCACACACGTTTCTTGTCAAAGTGACAAGGGCTTTCCTGCTCTCCTTTTGTCCCTCCCCCACCCTCCCCTCCCTCCCTCCGCCCCCACCCTGTCCCCCTCTTTCACTTTGTCTTTGGTCTAAAGTTCCATGAGATAGTTGTGGTCTGGGTCGCTCATATCAAAGAGACCATTCGATGTTTCACCTTCTGCTTCTGACTCACTTCACTAAGCATGATGTTCTCAAGTTTCTTCCATTTGCCTGTGAAAACCTCCACGCTGTTGGAGTTTACAGATGCATAGTATTCCATTGTGTATAAATACCACAGTTTGTGTATCCACTGGTCTGTTGATGGGTATTTTGGTGACCTCCATCTTTTGGATATATTCCCAGGAGGGGGTGTCCCCTTTGATCTAGCAACATCCCTCCCGGAAATATATCCAAAAGTTGTCAGTGTGGTATCTTAGGCAGAAAGAGAAGCAACTGCTTCCTGAGTACAGCCTTGTGTACTCCAAAGATAATCAGACCTTTTACTCTGAGCAACTCTCCAATGTCCAACTTTTAGCACAAGGCCAGAGGCGTGCAAAGCGAACCATGTGTTTTTTCCTCTTTGGGTCTCACAGATCAAAATTCAGCTGGGAGAACATTTAGAGAAGGAACTTTCTAAATGAGACTAGACAACGGAACAGTCACTGTTCAGTATCTCCAGGGCTTGATACCAAGCCATCCCATTGCCCCGTACAAAAGTAGAGTAGTATTTGTAAATAGCCTTCTAGGCACTGTAAGGCATCTTTAGTTTAGTTACAATACTTACTACAATGTTAGTATTATGTAAATCGTGGTTACATTGTATCATTTAAGGAACAACGACAAGAAAAACAAGTTTGTACATGCTTAGTGCAGACACAGCCTTCACCGGCCTAATTGCAGAGGACACCCAAGGTTGGTTCCAGGGTTGTAGAACCCACAAATAGGACATGTCCACTGTACTGAAAGTAACCAGAATGTCACAGATCTGACTGAAACTTTTTCAATTAGATAACTACCAATGGATTGCCAGGGTAGGAGCTCTAGAAATATTTCAGAATTAGCACAGATAGACCTTAGGTACCATTTGTCATGAGGAAAAATTGGAGTTAATGGTTATTCAGAAGAGTTTAACTTCATTTTATATCTTTCCAAGGCAAATTCATATTCCATCTCCCATTTCCTAACAATCCCTTTTTCAGTTTATTGCTTAAGTTCCTTTTAACAATATGATGCTTTTCTGTTATAGAAATGGAAATATATACTATACACAATAGAAACATACTTTTAAATAATCAAAAGAGTAACAGGAATCCTTATGTAAATTTATGTTTAAGGAAGACTAAGGTTTTTGAGAAAAAAAAATTCTTGCGTTTGAAAGTTGGTCTTAGACACAGTGTCATCCTTAGAATTCCTTTTCCACATTCTCCTTAGTACCATGTTGATATAGTAGACAACCCCTTGATCTTGATTTTATTGCATATCTCATTACCTCAAAACATTCTTTCAGTTTTCTTACTATTCTTCTAAGTTAGCAACATTTAAAAGTATCCAGAGTTCTATCAAGTAGAGTAGCCATTATATCCATGTGGCCTTTAAATTTAAAGGTAAATTAATTAAGATTAAATGAAACTAGAAATTTACTTCCTCTGTTGAGCCTGCCACATTTCAAGTGCTGAAAAATCACAGTGGCTACTTTACTAGGACATAACAGAGATAGATCATTGTCATTAGTGCAGAAAATTCTATTGGACATCACTGAACCAGATGAAATATAGACAGAACTTAATCCCAGACAGTTTTGGGTTTGGTATCTGTCTTAGCCACTAGCAGTAAGATTTAGGGCAAGTTACTTGGGTCCTCTGTTTTCCATCTGTAGAATGGGGGCAATGTTACTCACCTCATAGGCTCATGGTGAAGTTTAGGCCTGCTTATTCATGCAAACCATACAGAACAAATCTTATGACCCAGTGAACACCCCAAAATATTAGCTCTTTATAAGCAATTATCCCCAATGTGAACATAACACCTCACTACAAGCCAGTCACATCAGCCCTCATAATCAGGCTCTTCCACCCATCCCACAGCACCGCCAAGAGATAAAGTGGCTGTTAACATCCGTAAGCCTGTCTGGTTCAGTGCTAATAAGTTGCCAGCTTGGAATGAATACAGCTCGCACTAATTCCTCCTCAAGAAAAGTCTTACTAAGGGAAAAAATTGGACATATTGCGCTTGCCATGAGTTTGATTGACAGAGTGATAGAAGTTCCTTCTTGAGTCAAAGGCTAGGGACAAACATTTTTACATCTGGAACTGCAACAGCCTCGTTGGGAAGACAAACTCTGATAAGGTTTTAAAATTGTCACAGAGAACAACTGGGATACTTAGCCACACATAAAAAACCAAGCCTACTACAGAAGCACAAAAGGCACAGAGACAAGCCAGGACAATCCAGGTGTGGTTTCCAACATGGGTGAATTTAGGCTAAAGTTTTTTGATGGTGGAAGAGCAGGAACAGAAGAACAATGAAAGAGGACCAAGTCAACAGAAAAAGAAGAAGTAGGGGACAGAGAGCCGTGTAGGTTTAGCTCTCCAAGAATACAGAAACATTTGCCTGTACTCCTCAGACCAAGCCTTACTCTATTTATTCTTAGTTTCCACAAACAAAAAGCTTTGCAAATACATAGTAATTTAATACTGGGCAATTTTAGCCTCTTTATTCCTTCTACAAATTATCATCACATAGTAGAAATTATTAATATTATGCATAATAACACAATATTAAACTCTGAAAATATACATTCAGGAAGCTATTTTGATAGCTTTCTGAACTTCAAGCTTTTGCAGTTAAAAATAAATGAGCCGAAAAGCCCCCAAAAGTTCCCAGGTATGCATTTAAAATGAATGTTGTACTTTCAATTTTTTGGATATTTATATAAAAAGATTCATAAAAATTAATCTTCATCATAAAAATCAGCCAATCATTACTAAACAATTTTCCAGTACTGCCACTATAGATAATTGTTTAACTATGAAAATGTACACTGCGATTTATAACAACCATAATGACACCAGACTCGGTGTGATTGTGCAGCGCTGCCATAGAAGATGTCCCTCATCTGGTGCAAGAGCAAATACCACATGACGATCTGTAATGATGCCCATTTCCTGCTGCCTGCTGACAATAACCTATCTGTGGAAATGATAGCTTAAAGACACAGCTCATCTCCTGCTGGCAAAAACTGCTTTATGCTGATCCTTTACAGAAGCCAAGTAGTGCTAAAACACCATCCTCCGGAATTCCACTTTAAATAAAAGAGTCTGGGGGAAAAGTGATCTTTTATTAAACACAGATAAACATTAGGCCACATAATCTCTCAGGACCTGCCCTGTCTCTAAATAGTTCACTAGTACTGGCTGTCATTCCTCTAACCTTTAATTAATTTTATTGAATTTTTTCTTTTTCTTTCTTTCTTTCTTTCTTTATTTCTTTCTTTCTTTGAGACAGGGTTTTGCTCTGTAGCCAGGCTGATCCTGAACTCATTGGTGTGTCCTCAGGACTCAGGACAATCCACCTGCCTCAGCCTCCAGAGTGCTACAATTACAAATGTGCACCACTATGCCCAGCTTATGTGGTGTTGAGGAATTGAACTCAGGGCCTTGCACTTGCTAGGCAAGCACTTTAACTGCTGTGCATACCTTCAGCCCTGTTGTTACTGATTTGACCTTTGGCAGCTTTTATTCTAAATACTTGGCTTTCATATATATATATATGAAAATGATATATTTACATGGAACATTGAATCTCTGAGTCAACCAACTGGCTACAAAATTGCTTTAATATTCTCACACACCTTGTTTTGTTTCGGAAACATTGCCTGCGGGCTCCTCTCCGACCAGCAACCTAAACTTCTCAATTCTATGGCAACGCAGTAGCGTTTGGAAAGCGTCTTCACGGCAGGCGGTCTCTATCGGTAAAGCTTACTTGGCAGATGGTAGACTTAACTCCTGAGCTCCAGTGTGATCCATGTGGCTCCTGGTTCTCCCTAAACTGAACAGTAGAATGTGTCTACCCGTTAGTGCACCGCTACTGTTTTTCACTAGGGTTATGCATAATTATCTGGGACAGAACTAATGAAGTTTCTGTCCCCATGAGCCAAGTCTTAGGGATAATAATTTACCTCTTCCTTCATCGGCTTCATTAAATACTTATTTCAGTAAGAGTTATCAAACAATTCCTAGACAGAGATGCCATTTCTGTATTCTAATTTTTGCTTCTCATTTCGCCCTCTGCTTTAGGCTGCCTCTCCAGAATTCCTCCACTTTAGTGCAAAGAAAACACCTTTATAAATAACGTCACGTCCTATGTCATTCCTTCTGTGGGATCACACGGGTGTCACACTCTGAGATTTTGACGCTTCCTAGTGACTGTGCTTGTTATGTAATACCCAATCGTTTTGACTGTATTTTTATTGTATATCAGATTTTTTTTTCTTTCCTACTTCATTTTCTTCTTTTTTGCTTTTTTTTCAAAAACTTTATTTTTACTTGGTGCACTGAATTATCCAAAAGGAGAAGAAAGTGGAGCCACCTGGGCGCTTTTGTCTCCGCCCTCCTGCTTGCAAGGGAGGTCCTTTCTATTTCGCCTTCTCCCTGTACTTATCCCAATAAAGTCACTTTCTACCTCCCCCCACCCCACAAAAAGTGGAGCAATCTGTAAATGACCAAGTCTGTGCTAGTAAACAATTAAAATACTAATAAAAACAACTCATTGACAAATATGAACTGGGAACAACAACAACAAAAAAAAACATGAGAAAGTCGTGTAGATACAACATAAAAAATTACCACAGCTCTCTAGGTAATGGCATTAAGTATACCACCACCAGGTCTTGGACCACAGACATTTCTAAAGAGATAGAATCTCTCTTTGGATGGAAGGATTCATTATCCTTCTTTTAATCCGCTCCACCCAAGCTTATCACTTCTGTCGATTCACCACTAAAGTGTTTAAATTTCTAAAACTGTAACTCAGGAAACACTGGATGCCAGGACTCCTTTGTGAAACTTGGAGTCTTGCTAATCTTAACAGAACCATGAAAGAGGCTGGAAACCTGGAGACTTGGGCCTTAGACCTCATTCTGTCTGTAAATGGCTGCGTAATCTCAGCAAGGTACTTTGTGCCTCTAAAATTCCAGGTCCCTGTCATTAAGCCTATGTCATGGGAAGTGTCCAAAGTCCAGTCCAGTGCCCAACCAACATCTCTAAAGGTCACAGTGATTGTCTCAGCATGACTGAAATCACTCTCACCTTGATTATCTTCAGAAACATTTGACAAAACACTCCAATGGATTTCTAATCTTCTTACCTTTCCGGAGAGAAAAAGAAGTTGCACGGGAATCAAATGCATTGCCTGTTTTTGCAGAAAGAGGTAAAACTGAGGGATAGCACTGTGTTTTGGATCCCCAATTTCATTCTTCACCAGTTGCCAGGAAGGATATCTATGCCACCTCTCTGCATTAACTTCAATTAACTTATGCCTCAAATCTAAAATCAAAGCACATCCAAGGTTTACAACTCCAAAAATACTAAGTGCCAAGGTCAATTAGTAGTACATTTTAAATGTTTGTAATTTTATTTCCTAGGTCTAACTAACATGCACCATCGCTGCCACCAACAAAATGCTACTATATTGCAATTGGCTCTGCTCTACTGGTTTCCAAACAGCTACTTCCTGGATGAGAATAACAAGCAATGCATCTGTAGCTGTGCTGGAAAAACCCTTCATCCCAACTCACTGTAGTTCATCATGACCCTTCCACCTGGAAGGAGGGGAATGGAAGCTTCACAATCTCTTTAACACCAATGGCCCTGATACCACACTCTTACTTTTCTCTGCTTGGTGCATACTGTGGACTCAATAAAAAATGAGTTGCTATCTTTATGTTTGTCTCCAGTTCTGTATGGATTCTGTACAAGCACTGGCATCCCCAGCAGCTCTCAAAATTATTTAAAAAATATTTTTCGAATTGCTGTTTAAATCCAACAAATTTTTAATCTAATTTTGGCAGACCCTATGCATTCTTATTCTTCTAAAAAGCTTTATGCTAGCTTTTTGTCTGTACTACCAAGATCGCACTAGCAGATTTTCTGATCTTAAGCCATTCATATGATCCTCAAGTGTACTATATTTCTTGGTGGTGAGTGTGTTCTGCAAGAAGCGCTAGCATGGTTTGTTTTACTACTGCATTTTTCTAGATAATATTTTATTTAATATTGAAAAATGCCATTGACTTTGTTTTAACTCTATCTGGAAGCCTTGCAGCATTCTCCTTAGTTTTAGTAGTTGTTAACTTGTGAGGCTTTTGTGTTAGTTATTTATTCATTGCTAGGATAGAACTCCCTATGACTTAAGGGAGAAAAAAAATATTTACCTCACAGTTTAATAAGGTCTTTGTCCAATGATGGGCCGCTGGCAATGGTGGAAGCATGTGGCAGACCTCCAAGAGGAGGAAAGGCAGTTCATAGAATGACAGGAAGGACAGCACGAGTACCCATCCTTCCAGGTCACGTGTCAGTGATCCGCCCCTTCCAGGTCAAGTCTCAATATTTTGGCCATTCCCAACAGGCTCCACCTCTTAACAGCACATGGTTCCATAGCAATTCCAGATCCAGATCTGACATATAACATTCTGTCCCTCGCCCCCAAAAGACTTACATCTACCTCCTTATGCAAAATGTATTTAGTCCTTCTTTCAGAGTTGCCAAAGTCTTAATAGTTCCAGCACTGCCAAAAAGTCTAAATTCAAAATCTCCTCTGAGACACAAGGTAAACTCTTAGTTATAAGCACCTGTGAAAAACCCAAAAATAAGTTAAACACTTGTAACATACAATGCCACAGGGTACACATTCCCATTCCAAAAAAAAAAGTGGAATGGAAAGCAATTGAACCAAAGCAAACATAAAAAACCAGCAAATCAAGCACCCAATCCTATACTTCTATTAAATTCTGTGGATCCATGACTGATAAATGGAACGTGCTATGGTGAGATGTGAGCACCAGTGGTCTTAGGTGGCCTCACTTCTAAGGCACTTGCAACCCCCCTGGCTTTTCTTTTGGGAATGGTACTGCTCAAAGCCTGTAGCCTTCCTCAGCAGATGCTGCACATTCCTGGCATCTTCAAATTTCTGGGGTCTCCACTTTACCTTAAGCTTCTCTTTCACAATTTCACAATTTGCCTCCTGAGGGGAATACTGCCTGGACTCCAAGGCATTCTGCAGTTGGGGTGGAAGCTTCCACAACCGCACAAATCTTGCATTCTGAGTGCTTGTGAAGCCAGTACCACACGTATGATTCCAAAGCCTGCCAATGGATTGAGCAGAAGCATGGCCTGCTGGGGCAATGCTGGCCACAACAGCCTCTGAGTTTTACATGACTGAAGTACTTGGGGATTCACTTTCCTAGGGTGACCTAGGGGAGTCCCTTTTCAAAGTCTTTTACCTTTCCAATTTTTAACTGATTCCTGAGATACCATCAAGGCATCTTTTCATAGTTCTGATTCCAAGTCCTTGGCTTTTTTTATTGCTAATTTTTTAAACAACCATATGTTCTTCTGCCCTACTTTGGAGTCGTATTTTCTGTAGAGACATTGTAAATTTCTCACATCTTTTTGCTCTGCCATTTTTTTTTTCCCTGCTTCTCATCATAGAGCCGGCTTGAGTGAAAACCGGTAACCATGCGAAAGCCTGCACATGGGCTACCTTAAAATTACATCACCCGACTAAGCAGAACAATTTCCTTTAAAGTTCTCCTTCCCACCTGAAGTTTCTTGAGCCCAACCTTTACAATTGCAGTTCTCTCAGCATTCTGTTTGTATGCACTCCAACCATTAGCTCTCATCGAGATCAGTTCACAGCATCCTAAGACTTCTCTAATTGGAGTCTTCAAACCTTTTCAAACTCCCCCACCAAACCAGGACTAAAGACCTCTAAACCACTTTGCCAGTAGAGTCAAAGCATCAAGCTCACTTCTCTGGTCCAGCCTCTGTCTTAGTTACTTAGTCAATGCTGGTACAGAATGCCTGACACAACTTAAAGGAGGAAAGATGTATTTAGCTCACAGTTTCAGAAGGTCTCAGCCCCTGCATGGGTGGCTGGCAGCGGTGGAAGCACATGACAGGGGGCCAGGAAGAGGAAAAGCATTTCACAGCATGGCTAACAGAAAATCAAGAGAGTAAGGAAGGGTAGAGCTAGCATATATCCTTCCAGGTCATGTTCCAGCATTCCATTCCTTCCAGATCAAGCCCTAGTGTTCCACCCTTTTTGACCAGGCCCCATATTTACACAGTACATAGTTCCATAGATATTCCACAATATCCAAATAGATCAGGCATTTGGGGTACATTCCAGATCCAATCCATAATGGATTTCATCGCTAAAACAATGATATTTTAAAAATCTCCTCTTACTTAGTCTTAATACTCACTAACTGTACCAATTAGGTAGCATACCTTATGTAAAGCAAACAGGCTCCAGAGGAAAACCTGAGTCCAGACCTCCAGTTTCACTTCTACCAGTAAGGGCAGCGTGTTTCAATGGCTTGGTAGGACAAAGAATGTAGTATACTCCAAGAACAGACAAAAATTTAACATATGGAGTACTGAAGTCTTTGTAGAAAAATATTAACTGTTCTGTAGATAATTAACTCCTGGAGAGGATCACAGCTTCTTTCTATCCCTTATGGCATTAAGCAAGAGGTATGTATAGAAAAAGTGATCAATAAACACACGCTATTGTCTAACTGAGCTTCTGCCCACTTTCAGCCTTTCTGGTCTAAAAGCCAGCCATGTTTTATAAGCTGTGGGAGTTAAGAGTAACGTGGCTTGAAATGAGGACGGTCAAGGTTAGAAGATAATTTTTTAATGTTTATTAAGTCACATAAGCCATCAGCAAAACCACTTAACTCAAATTTTAAAGATCCTATACAATCAATCAGAACTTGAATCTTGCCTTTCAGTAGTTAAGTCTAAAGACAGAAAATTTAGATTTATTTTTATAGTGACATTTGGGTTGATAACAAATTTTGAAGTGACCTAATAATATTTTTGCAACTATCCATTTCTTCTCATGAGAAGAGGATCTAAATATAAGCCAATAAGGCTTCTATTTTTACAAAATTTCCATCTTTTTACATTACTTAATTTTTCAAAACACTTGCAAAACAGAATTAAGGAAATAAAAGGTCTTCTGATTAAAAGAATTTAGATATGAGGGTGTGTCTTGTTTCAATTTCCTCTTATTTACTGAAGCATTTACTTTGCAACTATAAAATTATCCACTCTTGAATAACACTGGCACAAATTTAAAGAGCCCTGGCTTTATTTTTCAGTTCTAAAAAGCTTATTCTCCTAATAATAAGATTCCATCTGTAGCCTGGACCTAAGTTAGGCTCTGAGGAAAATTTATTTCCCTTCCTAAACTAACAATAGGAGTATTCAAGGGAGAATTTCCCAATGGCCATGAGATTATGAGGCACTCATTTTCCATTAATTCTAATCAACCTCCTTTTCTGACTTTGTACTACTTAACCTTTCAGCAATAAGTGATGGCTTACTGACAACAAAACTCACATTATTATTATATGTTCACCAAGTGGCAGGAAGGGGGCAGGCACACAAGTGCTCAGTGTTTTCCAGCATTTAGCCCTTTGGATCACATCAGTCTTGAGTCTTGTCATTCTTTATATCACTTTCAGTATCTACCTGATAGGACAGGCACCGGGAACACAGGCCAACAGTGCACAATACTGCAGGCAGCATTAGGGAATTTCTGACCCAGCAGAGAGTACACAAAAGCAGATGAGACAGGAGGTGAAGGGAGATTTACCATAGAGGAAGTGACTAATGATATGTGGACACATAAGAATAAACATGGGAAAATCTCTTCAGAATTAGAAGTTAAATTATAACAGGCAAGAACGTGTGAAGCAGCTGGGCCTGGCAGCAACATGTCAATAATCCCAGCTTTCTCGGAGGCTGAAGCAGAAGTATCACAAATTCAAGCCTAGCTTGGGCAACTTAGAGACTTATGGAAACTCAGACTCAAAACTTAAAAAATAAAATAAAAGGTACTGGGGATGTACCTCAGTGCAAAGGACTTGGGTTCAATCCCAGTACAAAACAAATAAAAAATGTATGAAACATAATGTTTCCTGAAGATCGCCCTTACACAGTCCCTCTCTGAGGATAGCTAGCCCAGAGTTACAGACAGTTCCTCTACTCATAACATCAACAACTTTCTATAGATATGCTTGCACTTGGGGTAATTTATCTGACAACTGGCTTCCCTGAGGAGTTCTCTACTTGTTCACTCTCTAACCAAAATCTCTTATACAAACATCTCGCTCAGTCTCCAGTCTAGTCCTACAAGTGACGCACAGAGCGTTTTCAGTTGCCTGTCTCACACTTACCACAGTCTTAAGATTGTCAAAATCAATTCACCCTTTCCCCCACCTCACACTCTGCTTTCCCTATCGTTCATCTGTTCCAACATTCTTCCTGTGTATTCTTTCTTTGTGTTCCTTCATAATTAACATTCGGAGGTCCCCCGAACCTTCTCTGCACTTTGGTCTCACCACTGACTCAAGGCTAGTCAGGGGCTTAGAAAAGTGCCCACTTACGGCAGGAACTCAAAATCATTAGTTTCTGAAAGAAACTGCTCAAGGATAAATAAAACATATTAACAAAATTGATTTACCTTGAAGTTAGCTCATCTTTCTATTCCCCATTAGTTTTGATAGGCTCTTATTCCTTGATGACTACCCAGCCATTCATTCACTCAGCAAATATTTATTAAAACACTTCCATACCCCAGACACTGATAGATGGCAGGGAGGTAGCGATTAAAAAAGAAAACACACACACAAAAGCAAAAAGATGCACGCTAGTGAGCGCCTAACCCAATTGGATCGAGGGGAACAGACATATTCACAAAAAATAATTATATAAAATGTACACAACCCACGTATTAGAGTCTTTATCTGAACATTGCAAATCAAAAATGCGTAAAAGCTCAAAGGATTTTTTTTTGTTTTTGCTACAATTCTCTGGTTAATAAAACAAAAATTGAAGTGACATACGACTGTCTGTGAGTTGTATTTAATTTCACTTAGGGAGAGGTACCTGTGTAAGCTTGATTGGTCTATGCTATATAGTAAGAGAAATAGATACCTTTCCAAAATCTGAAGAAAAAAAAGTCTGTGTCTCCAAACTCTATTTGACTCTTAAGAGGCTGACACAGAGTGCCACACAACTGGAAAGGTGCTCTAGAGCCACAGGTGTACAGAGAAGAGCTAAAACAGGCGGTGCAGGTGGGAGTGCAGTGCAAAGCACACGGGTCAGGCAAGGCTTCCTTGCAAACGGACTCTGTGAGTTCAATCCTGAAGTAGGAAGGGGTGTGGGCCCTATCTGAAAGAGGAGAGGAGCCTTCCACGCAGAAAGACTGTAAGGCAAAAGTTGCTTAGACAGACTATAGCATTAAGGCTGATAAACACAAAAGTACTGTGTGATGAAATTAATAACCTAAAGAATGTAGTAGATAATAAGGGTACAATCATCTCCCCAAATTAACATTACAGATCAGAATAAGATGAGAAGGCAATCGAAGGTTTTGTATGAAAGAGCATTGTGATCTGGTGAATATTTTAATAGTATTATATTTGTGGTAGATTATAATTTCCAAACACATCTACCATATGTAAATACTGTCTTTATATAAACATGAATGACACTCTACCCCTCAAGAGATGGAATCTTTGTCCTCTCTTCCTAAATAGGGCCCTCTGACTTGCTTTTTCCAAAAGAATGAGGCAAATTTGACAATCTGGGAATTCAACTCTCAGACCTTAAAAACTTCTAGCTTCTACTTCCTTTCATGTATTAATTCAATACTCTATAAATGTCTGACAACCTTGAAAAAAATCATTCCATGAAGAGCCCAATCCAGTCATATGAAAAAATCCATAGAGATAATGATGGAATCCAGTCAACAACCAGACCAGAGACCCCGTCTGCACAGCCCAGTGTCTTGAGCCATCTTTGACACCCACTGAGTCATTACAGCAGAGGATGTGGCCATTGTGGAGCAGTGAAAAAATACCACCACCATGTCACGTCCAAAGTTTTAATCCTGAGAAAATAAAATGGTTCTTTCTTTATATCTCTGGGTCTTGGAACGGTTTTACATTGCAATTAGTAACTAACACCCAGATTGGGTAAGAGACTGGGCTCTGGATAGACACTTGGAAAAGGCCAGGGCACTGGGTGAAGGCTAGAGAGCAAGAGATGAAATTTTATGGGAGTCTGCAGAGAGGGCAACTCCTGCTGCAAAGTATTTGCAAGGTTGTGGGCTAAAATATTAAAGAAGAAAGAAAATGCACTTCTGATGAAAACAACTGACTTTGTTTTGTTGTCTAAGATTAAAAACAGGAAGAAAGAGACAACTAAAGAAATGTTGGAGCACAATTTCGAGTAAGTAGTTCAACCCAGGAATCGCCCTGTTACAGAACATGACACAGGCTCACTCTTGTTTGTCTAGACATCATAAGAAAATCAAACAAAGAAATGATCTCGGGACAAAGATCAAATCCATGGTTTACTAATCCAAGGTACTATCAGATTAAAGATCAAATTAGGTAAATAGACCAAAGACCATGCATTAGTACCTGGGAAGGTCCTGCAGTGAGTCTTTTAAATCTTGTCAACTAATCAAACATCTCCTTAAAAGTCTTACAGGATTCTTCTACAGCATTCTTATTTGCGAAGTAAAGGGAAACTAGTCTCAACATTTTCGTTGTGTGTCTTTTATCTAACAGAATGAGCGTCAGTAAAAATCAAAGAAAGATCCGAACTTAGAAAGCAAAATATTAAAAATAAACAGCTAAATAAAAAGGAGTATATAAAGGGTCTCAGATCTCTAAGAGTGGGAAGCAAGCCACACAACTGAAATGTGAGTTACTTCTGTTATCAAACTCAAAATCAGTATCTAAGTTTAGATCTCTAGGTACAGATAGCATCTCTCTGATCCCATATCTCAGGTACAGAGAATTATGAACCAAAAAGAAGTCCAGTTACGGACTATCATGGTTTGGATCTGGAGTGCCCCCCGAAAGCCTCATGTGCCTATGGATGAGTAGGGTTGGGAGTTGGGGTCTGGTTGGAAGGGGCGGATGCTTAGGGCTTGACCTGGAGGTGTGTGTGTGCTGATTCCACCCTTCATCCCAGATTTACCTCAGTTCTGCCATGCTGCCACGAGGAACTCTGCATCTGGAGCACTGACTCTGATTCTGGCTCCAGCTGTGGCCCCAGTCTATCATTCTACCATTTTCCAGCCACCCCTTTCCTGTAAATGGACTGAGACCTTCTGAACTATGAACTAAAATAAAAATTTTCCTCCCCTAATTTGTGCATGTGGGGTTTTGAGTCACAATGATGAGAAAGTAACTAACACATGGACTTTAGCTTCCCAAACTGTGAGCCCAAATAATCTTTTCCTCTTTTTAGGCTGAGTATCTCAAATATTTTGTCACAGTGAGAAAAAGCTGATTAGCACAGCCTTCACTTAAAAAGTCCAACAAGCTGAAACCAAGATGATAAGAACGTAGCACAAGTTGTCACCTAGACAGGACACATGGAAAGGCGGGTGGCTGTCCCATATTTAACTTCCCAACAACCCCAGCTGAGAATGAAGAATATTTCTTTGGTGTTTTCCTCCCAACAGTTCGAAGAAGCTAACCAGCTGAATGCAGCCCAGATAGCATTACGGTGACAAATAATAAATACAGGTCTTTAAGCCCTTGGGCTTCTGGGCTGGCTTGTGTCATTCTTGTCGTGGTGGTTACCTTTCACGAACGGATAGCTGAGACAATGTGGCTGCTGTGCTACAAACCAGCTAGAGGAGGACAGGAGGCAAACTCAGCAGCAGAGAGACCGACTCCTGCAACAATACTGGAAGTCATGATAGTGGCTTGGACTCAGCTGACAGCAGTACAGTGACAAGAAGAGTTAGAGGTGGGATGTATTTTGAAGGCCTACTAAAATAATTCGATGGGAGATTCAATGTGGGCATAAGACAAAGAGAAGGGTAACTCTAAGATTAACTGATTGGCTGATTGATTGTTCACCTTAAAGCCTATAGATTGCCATCAGATAAGATGGGAAAGATTAAGATAAGGGGAGACTAGGGAGCAAAGTCAGGAATCAAGGAGTATTAGGCATCTAATTAGAGATGCTGGATAGACTTTGGCTAGAAGTTTGGAGTTCAGGTGAGAAGCCATGGCTGGAAATACACACACATGAATCATCATTATAAAGATATTAATACCCGAGACATCACAGAAAGAGGGAAACAGCCTAAGAACTGAGCCTTCAGACTCTTCCATTTCCACAGGGTAAGGGGGAAAAGGGGGAAGCAGTGAAATGTTTCTAGAAGGTAAAGAGAAAACAAAAACAGAAGGGTGCCAAGAAGTAGCAGAGAAAAATTCTCAAATCCTCCTCAATGAGCTCATAAAAAGCAATCTAGGAGTTAACTTCTAGACTTAATAATGTGAGATTCGTGGTATCTTAGACAAGTAGATTATCCAGGAACTAGTGGGGATGAGAACCTGGCTAGCTCAAGAGAGAGAACGGGAGGAAAGTAATTCCACACAGAGGACAGAGTTCATTTTGAAAGTTAAGGAGTAAAACCTGGGCTCAAAAACCAAATGGTAGTACAAAGGAACATGAGAAGAAAACTATGATATGTTCTTTTCTTAATATAATATTAATATTATAGTATGGCTTAATAGGAAAGATCTGAGAGAGAGACAGACAGACAGACAGTCAGAGAGGGGGGAGAGAGAGAGAGAAAGAGAGAGAGAGAGAGAGAGAGAGAGAGAGAGAGAGAGAGAGAGAATAGGATACGTGTGTCTTTGAGAAGAGAGTAGAAATAAGGTTAGTTACCTGGATGAACTTCTAGCTGGCTTATCCCTAATGTGTCTTCTTAATCAACAAATTCTACCTCAAACTAATTTTCCTAAAATATCTTGACACTGTTTTTGTTATGATTTCTCTGTTTCGCCTTCCTCTGCTTAGCTGTTCAACTTTTGAGTGACTGGCCGATTTCTCATTGAAAGCAGCACAGATCTGTTATGTGACCAGCCCTGTACTAGGCACATAGGACATACCATGTTATATTTATTAACATTGTAAGTGCAGCAACAGACACGCATCATTGTGAATGTACATCTGTAACTCCCATTACTCAGGAATGTGAGGCAGGAGGAAACATATTTCAGAGCAGTCTAACCAACTTAGCAACATCCTGTTTCATATTTTAAAAACAAATAAATAAGAAGCACGGGAGATTTTTCCCAGGACAAAGACCCTGGGTTCAATCCCTGATCCAATGAAATTAGTAACCAAGTAGCCACAAATCTACAGACATACAGAACATGATAAGAGAGTGTAGCCCGTAGCAAATGAATTCATAAAAGGAAAAAAAAAAATTCTTCCGCCTGGGCAGGTGACTGACAGCGCCCAAGCTGAAGAGAGTGGACACTTCGAACAGACTCCATAGGGCTGATGAGGAGTGGCAGACGCGCAGTGCCCAGAGGCAGTGTGACTGGCCCTGAGGCTGGAGAGAAGGTGAGAGTGCCGAGCAGCCCGGCTTGGCTGACTAGGCTCTTTCCTGCTCCCCACTCCCACTCCCTGCCTTTACCTGGAGCGCAATAAACTGTGGTAATCCAGAAGCCAATGGAAGTGGCCAGAGGGAATAAAGCAGGTCAGGATCAGAGATCTCCAGCCACAGGGCAGGGGCCTGTGAGGTCCCTTGCCACTTTCTGAGGGGTATAGAGGCTCCTCCATCCATGACCACTTCCATGGCAGCCTCTTTCATCAGAGACATGCCCAATGTGCGAGAGGTAAGCAGATTTCTAGCAAGTTCTCCTTTCCCACTTCCCCTTTCATAACTACCCTTTTGACGCTTCACAAAAGAAAGAAATATTTATCTCTGCCCTGTCCAGCGTCTCAACATGTGACCTGCCTTCCCAGGCTACCACGTACAAATTTTTGAAGCTGATATAAAATAAAACTTTCATGGAAACGTGATAGCAAGTGTATGGGCCCCTAAAGTCAAACGTTTCCTATATAGTTCTAGCTTCGTCATACTAATTATTTTTGTAAAGTTATAAGTTATTTTGGTAACCTCTATACTATTAATATTTAAAATAACATAATCAAAAATGATTAATTTTTAACAATAAATTCCTTTCAACATTTGTTTCCATCTGTAGTAGACTTATTTTCCTTATTCCTGTAAGGAGAACAATAAAAATCTGGGAAAATGTGTCGTACAATTCTCAACTGTAACTTGTTTATTTAAAGATTTACTTGAGAATTTTAGAGGTCAGTGCCAGCCAGCGGTAGACAACAGCTTCTTCATTTCTCAAATTTCAATGGGCAGGCAAAGGAGCAAAATGTTCATCAAGGAAACGGACAGTTTGGCGCTCTCAGCGCCTGAGGGCTACCCCTGGGCCAGGTAGAACTCCCTCCTGTCCCCATCCAATCAACCCAACTACTAACATATTTTCTTCTTCTAGGACCTCTTGCAGTTTGGGTTCCTTTCTTTGGCAAAATAATTTTTATAATTTTTCTGATCTTATTGGCACCTTTTAAGAGATGGGAGAACCATTAGTATTTAGAGAAAGCAAAAATATGCATTATGTTCAGACTCTGGAGTCTATCAATAGTACCATATGGACTCTATACAAGTGTATTCTTTCTCTGCAGCAGTATAAAACACTGGCAAGGAGATGTACACAAATGCCTTGCCCCCGGGTACAAATGTGGGCAAATAATATTGTTAAAATGGACAGAGCTCAAATAGCCTCTTAGTCTCTATTTCTGATTTCAGTACTGAAAAAAATCTAAAAGGGTAATGCTCTTTAATATAAATTAAAATATATAGCATGAGATCACACAAAATCATAGCCAGCATGCATTTCACGGCATTTTATTTTTCATTATACTGCACACATGACTTGCCTCATGAGGGGGGGGGGGAATTTTCATGTCCCCAAAAGAACTTTAAAATTAAAATAAATCTCACTGGAGAGTCTTAAGAGGTAGGACCTAATCCATGGGGAAACTCCGCCTTCAGTAATCCTTTTTTTTTTTTTTCCATTGAGGATGAAAACTCATTAGTTGGTAGAATTCAGTGTGGTCATGAAGAGGAAACACCAGCAGGGTGCCTCAGCCATGGATGAAGCATCCTTTTGTAACTTCCAGATTCATATTGGTTTCCTACTAGAAATGATACTGTTAATAACAAAAGTTTCTCTGTCAAAGTTTACTGGCTCTCCTTGTCTTACCACTCATCATAGCCTGGAAATGGAGAAAAAATTAGCTCCTGTATCTGTCCACAGTTGTTAACAAATATCTACATACATAAAAGTGCATGCCTATGCATCTATGTAAACATTTGGGTTAATGCATACATGATCTGCATATATACTAGGTAGTAGCTAAACATATCAAATTATTAATTAATTACATCTTAATCCTCACTAAAACCACAAATTTTCTATCAACACCTCTATGAATTTTTTTCCTTCCAATCATGTAGAAAGGATAGCAGCAAATATAGACACAATTCTCAGTCTCAGCAGGTTCGTGCACTTACTGAAATCACCGGGTCAGTCTAAGAACTGGTGTTGAGCTAGAAAATGAAGTTGGCTTCTCGCCAACCCCACAACCATCAAGCCTTCTGAAAAGGGGACTTCCCAGAGAGTTAACTCCACTTGTGATGTAACAGGAACGTCTTACACTTTGATCTCCCTATGACTGCTAGCCTTCTAACTTGGATAAAGAAATATAAACATACATACACCCATCCAAACTTGACTATTATTAGTCAATCCAATAGCAGAAGCTGATGCAAATAAGACAAGTGTTTTCATACAAAGACCATCAGAGAAAGTTCTCTAAGGATTGGATACTAATGTGAATAGTCCTTGATTTTTTAAGATAATCGTTAAATATATAAATACTAAAGTCAGTGATACAAGTACAATGCAAACAATATTTTTATTTTTAAAACAATATTTTATCATTATTAAATTGCCTCAAAATGTCCCTTTCAAATTGGAAAAAATTAATTCAATAGCAATCTTAAACCTGTAGAGGTTAGAACCCAAGTTGTACCTCCTTTAATGCTGTGATCTTGAGAGTTTTAGTTTACTATTGTATAATTCAGTTTTCTCAGTTATAAAGTATCATCCTTATCTTAAGTTCATTTTGATGATCTTTAAAAATGCATAGTTGGAACGACGGATCTTTAAAAATGCATAGTTGGAACGACGGTACAAAGAAACTCAACAGATGCTGGCAATGATTCATGTTGTTGCCCAAAGTCCAAGCTGCAAATCTGAAGACAAGTGAAATCTTTCAGGATTATCATTAACTAATCTTTGGAAAAATAGTTTGCACCATGAACAAGACTTAACAGAAAAATCTAGGAGAAATGGAAAGAAAAGGAGTTTTCTAAGTTGTAAAAAACTTTAAAATGTTCTAGGTCAGAGACCCATTTAAAAAGCTGATTAGAATTGTGGATACTTTCCTCAAGAGAATCCAATAGACGCAGCATTTCGGGGCTGCTTTTAGAGCCTTCCAGAAATCCCTCAGAAGCAGCAATCTCGAGGGGGAGTATCTCCTAGGTTGAAACCTTCACCTCCCAACCTCGATTTCATTTAACTCAAGACCACCATTTTTCCCATCCTCCAAAAAGGTATATAAACATGTTTCACTGAGAGACCGTCTGTCTTGCAATGTTGTTGACGTTTGCTTTATTCGTTTTAGGGATTAAAACAAAAAGCACCATTAAAAAAAGAAACAGTAAACAGCTAGAAGGTTCCCACCAGAGCTATAGCTTCAATTGAAATTCTGAATTGCCACTCCAGATCATCAGAAAGCAAGGACACATGAAAACCAAAGGGAGAACCTGCCTACTCCAGGCCACCCTGACACATGGTTGTCACCGTTGCACAGTGCCACTCTGAAGTGGAACCATTCTGAGTCCAGCTAGAATGCTGGGAGGACACAAAAAAAGAAATGACAGGAAAGACGCTGAGACACAATCAGGAACAACTTTGAGAACTTTTGACACCCTGACTGTACTATTTAGATTCTCTTTCATTTTCAAAATCTAACATGTCTATTCCTTTCTCTGCGTTCCTTTAGGGATCACCACAAATTCTGTCTACTACACCCACCGCAGTGCCTTTTCCCCCATTTTATTGATATGTATAAGTGCAAAATTTAAGGTTTACATTGAAGTTTAGCATTTTGTGCACATACGTAACTTGTCAAGGTGACAAGGACTTTCCCACTCTCCTTTTTAAGACGAAAGAAGTTTAAATGTTAACGAGTTGTTTTTATTGATGATTACAATGCCAGAGACCTCCTTGTGCCCTTTGTGGCCAGACGCGGTCAGCCCGTTGACCGCATCATTGCCTAACCCTAGTGCAAGAATCCTGGGCCTGAGAATGACTAAGATTTGCAAGTCGTGGCCATACCAGAGTCAGATTAGAAAGCAGTTCTTAAAACATCTAACGGGAAACTGCTGGTGACAATCACAGTTTCTCCTTCTGACTCATCTTGTTTAAGAATCTGTCACAAGCATCACTCAAGGATTACCTTACTTTGTGATACTCTGAAGTTAAAATTTCAAATCAGGGGGTTACGTAAAGTACAAGTGCATTGCACACTAGGCGACAGGTTGTCTTTATTAGCACTTGAAAATAACTAGATTTTCATTTAAAATCCCCTGAATTAGGATTTTATCCTGATACAATTCATCTGCCTCTCCCCCAGTTTGCCCTTGGCGTTCTAGATACCAGTTTACTAGAAGAAAAAGCAACTTGAGCGCAGCTGGGACTAACGCAGAGTCAGGCCTGACTACCAAATCCTTACCATTCTTACCAAATTCCTCCCTACAAGACGTATCTGGATCGAAGACAGGAGTAATCTGGGGCTGCGAAAGCAGCGGCAGCAGCGCGCGCGAGCCGGAGCGCTGGGCGGGAAGCCCGGGTACCTGCCTCGACCTCGGTGCGCGCGGCTGGGTGCCCCGCGGGCCGCCGGACCGCGTCGTCCTTGGAACTGGAGCTCGGCGTGGGCGGCCGGACCCGAGCGCGGCGTGGGCGGCCGGACGCGCGTCGCTCAGCCGCCGCCAGCCGTCGAGGACTCGCGGGGCGCGGGGCGCGAAGCACCTGGGACCTGCGGGCTGCGCCTCGGCGGGCGCGGCGGAGGGACGCTCGGAGGGGAGGACCCTCGCCACGCGGCGCGCCCACAGCTGCAGCCCGGCCGGCCGAGGGGCGGGGCGCCCGGCCGCGGCGGTGGGAACGGCCCCGGAGTTGCCGGACGCCGGCGGGGGGGCCGGGGCGTGGGCTTTCGGGGGAAATCCCGTCGCCCTGGGCGCCACCTCCCCTCCCGAAGCCGGCAGCCCCGCTCCGTACCTCCATGGAGTCCGGGCTGCAGAGCGGGGGACAGGGGCCAGCGCAACCCGAGCGAGGGCGAGGGGTTCGATGACAGCCACTGTCAGCTGGGACTTTTCCCTCCGACGCGCACCTCCGCCGCAGCCGTCCCACCCCATGGAAAAGCGAAACAGAAAGAGCCGGGGGCAGAGGCGACGATCACACCCCAGGCTCGGGGCGGGACGGGCGGCGGCGCCCGCCTGGGTGGCTTCCCAGTGTGTCCCAAGGAGCGCGGCCTGTTTCTGCCCTGACCTGGCCCTGGGGCACAGAACCCGAAGAGCGAGATCTGCAGGGCGTCAAGGAGCGCCGGCCCCACTCGTTGGGCCAACAGCCACCCGCTGCCAGCCACCAGCCTGGTCGCCGGCCCCTGGGACACCTGCTGGGAAGCTGCAAGCGGAGAAATGGTTTGTGTAGCTCCGAGAGGCCCAGAGGATGGGTAGCTCTCCAGTGCTGCAGGAAGGAAGTTTCTGACCTCTTACTACAAAAACGCTGAAGAAAACACAGGGTGCCTTGAGTTTCCCAAGACCCGTGAATCTCCCTAAGGTCCCTTTCCAGACTTCTAGGCAGTGCGGGGAAGACACCACACGTGATCCTGCTTGGTGAGACCGTGAGATGTACTATTTTCAAGTTGGAGGTCGGCACTGAGATTTTTAAGGTCTCATGGTCTGCGTGCGGATCTTTCAGCGGCAAAGATCTCGTATCCAGTTCTGAAAGCACCAGGGAGAATCCGGCACTTGGATGAGTCCCTGAACTCCCTGTTGGAGGAGAATTCCCAGCACTTCTCAGCGTCAAGGGACAGAGAACGTGAGGAGGCTCCTTGGAGCTTAGTGAACAATTTCACTGTGCTCTTGGTGTATTACATTCATATGATTAAAAACTAAAAATGATTAAATACTAACTGCACCAAACGCCACCCGCTTTTTCTTTTCTTTTCGTGAAACATTGGAGCTTGTTTCCCTACGCTTAACCATTGCTGTACCTTTTTATATTTGAAATAATTACTTTCAATAATGATCACTTCCAACTTCAGTCACTGTCAACAAATAAGTTCATGAACATAGGTAAAACCATTCAAATCACACCATAGTTGGAAATTATATTTAAGAAATGGAAGCGCCATTCTTTTCTGACCCTGACAATGTAATGATGCACTTTTCTTGTGGTGATGTCATGGGTTTCAGATCCATTCAGACGTTTCCGTAGCAGTCATTGAAGCTTTGACCTGCAGCACGAGCGCGGGACCTGCAGCCGGACTGGGTACCACCACACATACTAGGACTCATAGAACTCAGTGTGAGGCCCCGCAAAGCGCAGTAAACCTGGAGCCCCAACCTCACCTTGGATCGCTGGGAGCTTCTGGAGCTCCTACACAGTGGGTTTCCCCGCACACCTCCTCTGGCCTCCTTGTGACAGCTGTGTGCTCCGGGTCTGGTGGGTAACACCGCTTAGCAGAGCCACAGAGGCTGCCGCCCGAGGACAGACACATGGCCTTCCAGGTTTTGCTCCTTGGTTCCACCGCACCTGGACAGGAAGTTACTTTTCACCAGGAATCATGAATTTGTGGGCTCTGGAGGTGCTGGCTGCCCCAGTTCTAAGAGGCTCTGTGTC
This sequence comes from Ctenodactylus gundi, assembly GCA_004027205.1. Taxonomy (NCBI): domain Eukaryota; kingdom Metazoa; phylum Chordata; class Mammalia; order Rodentia; family Ctenodactylidae; genus Ctenodactylus; species Ctenodactylus gundi. The sequence continues at coordinate 258,306 of PVKB01002283.1, forward strand.
TGACAGCTGATTTCCAGCACATTACAAGCACCTCAATGAATTAACTACGCTGAGCTACTGTAGAGTTTCCCCAACACAGTGAAGCCGATGGAAATGATCTTTGTAGACTAAGCTTGCAGGAGCAACCTGAGTACCTCAGAATAATGATATCGACCTATATTGATTCCATCTTTTGATACATTAAGTTCTGGAACAATAGGCTGAATGATAGATAAAACAGTCAGGTTAAGGGGATTAAATAACATAAATCACCAAAAAGTCAAATAGGAAGTTATAGCCATAGGATACGCTTTCCTCTACTACTTGTTTCTATGATTACAGACAAAAAAGAGAGAAATGTTTGAATTAGTTACAAGTGCCTGAAATTCAGTGAAATTGGATTTGCATCATAATCTGTTTCTGTTGCATTGCATTCACACAGAAAAACCTAATTTATGCAACTGTTTCTAGTTGCCACAGGCTGTTTGGCAAAATATTGAAAATTATTCACATCAATGAGCAAGTAAATTCCATTGCATAAATTAGAAGCAAAGACCTAGATTGATGAAATAATTTGAAACTGCCTTTAGATGACTAATAAAATTATATGTAGGATGGAAGTAAAAATTAACTAAAACTCACAGAAGTGGCCATATTCATACTCTCTAGAAATCATAGAATCATAGTTTCATGGAATTTTTGTATATGGTTTCAAAGACAGTGTTTGAACAGCTCTCTTTTTCTAGTAAATGTTTTCTGTCGCTTTTGAGACTACGTGGAGGAGGTTACATGCTAGCAATTCTGACCTGGTGTTCAAAGTTTATGGTGGTGATCTAACTTATGGTCCTCCTAAGATTAAATCACAAGCCAGGAACTGATCAGTTCTCTGGGCTTTGGAAAACATGACCCACCAGAGATTTCTGTATTTTCTAGTTTGGACAAAGAAGCCTTGAAGGGCCGTCTCATCTCAGGGGTTGGCTCCACCTCCCCTCCTTTTCCTGGGTAGTCCAGGTAATAGAAGCATATGTGATCTTAAAATCACTTAAAATTTGAAGAGTTTCTGCAATTGCTTCTTTTTTCAGAGGCGCAGCAATATTAGCTACTCTGTATACTCTGTGACCCTGGTATTATGCTAAACTCAATTTCTTTTATTAAGAATTTTTATTTTGATTGTACACATGTATGGAGGAACACTGCTGCTTGGTATGTATATGCAATGTAAACAGTACTAATTCGTTCAGTGCTCACAGCAACGCTCTGAGGTATAAACTGTTATTATCTTTATTTTATAAATGAAGAAACAAAAGCCCGGGGAAATTTTCTTTTTCTTTCTCTTGGCAACGCTGCAGAAAAGGGATGTTCTAACTTGCCCCAGATCACGTGGCCATAGACTGACCCGACAGCACTTGAGCTCAGGTATTCTGGCTTCAGAACACACTCCATACCCTCTGCTGTCTCTAAATTGGCCACCACACTCTGCTGCTTCTAAGACAAAGGGGTTATGATGAAAGAAGCCATCAACTGTACTGCAGAGTAATTTTGGTCACCACCAGAGTGGAAACTCATTAGCTGTCTTGGATCTCAGCTTCCTGATTTCATTGTATTTCCGTAATGAAACAACACGGTGTAGTGGGTCCTGCTACAAAAGGCTGTTGGGATGAAGGAACTGAAAACTGGCTGGTAGGGCATTGTTTCAGATTTGAAACAGGTCCATTCCTAAGAGTCAAACGATTTGTTTTATTGTTTTATGCTCAACTGTCTGAGTATACCCGTGATTGAGAGAGAGGGGATAGGGAAGAAGGACAGAGAGAAAGATACCTGATTTCAGACTGGAGATGAATTAAGAACAATAAAACACACTGAATTTTAACACATTTTATAGTACATGTAGTCTGAAATGCATTGGTACTTAATAGGAGGAAGAAGGGGCGTAAACAGGAATAAAAGATGAATTTGTACGCTGACAATACTATCCTGAAGAGACTCTGAAATTGAACTTCACAATCAAAATCTTGTTATAGAAAATTAATGATCTCACTTAGCTTTATAACATAAAAGGATAGTGTGGTACTCTATAAATACGAAGGGATCAGGCATTATGTATTTCAATGACAAATTATATAAAGGAATTTAACTTTGTATCACCCATGCTTACTGACACAGGGCAAATACACATACCTTCAGTTAGGTCTATGATTTAAATTTGTCTATATAGCACATAATAACTTTGATTAAATTTATACTGATGCTGATTTTGGCCTTATGACTAGTAGGTAGTAGGCCACCAAAAAATTATTTTAGCTTTAAACTCTTGCTAGAATCAAAATATCAGAACTTATATATATGTGCATGAATACAGATATACATTTATAAACATTACATACTTGTATGGTGAATATATATGAATATATGTAATATATGTGTACATAATAGTTCTTTGAAAACATCATGGAATAATTTGATACTCACATAGATTTGTTTTGGGGGATTATATGTATATTTCGTCACTTTTATTGTTTTTAATCTTTCTTCAAAATATTTATGAAAATCAGATTTCCGAAGCACTCTGCTGTCTGCCATCTGTATCAACAGAAGGTTCTAATCATTGATTAAAATATGGTTGGTTTTGCTAGTGTGATGATTGTCGTGTAGGGAATTGTCTTGGTGAAATGGTAGCCTCTAGTTCCTCTCCTGGAAGTTTCTGAGTAGAAGGGCTTACAAAACAAATTAAGGTGCTCACATAATAAGGTATATTAAATCATTTGTAATACATACAGGGTGAAGGAAAGGACAGGAGATGCTTCACTAAGCTAACGTGGGCAGGCCAAGCATGTGAAAGGATCTTGTTTTCCGTGTCTCCCATCACACAGTGTTCACATATTACATCCCTGCTCGCCCACTGCTCCCCTTTACTGACACTATGTCAAGGAGGACGCAAGCTGAGGACGAGACACACCCGTTAAGTTACCAGAGGCCAAAACACTTGCTGCCTCCAAGGCACATGCAAGCAACGCTGTATCTTTCCAGTCAGCCTCCTGGACAACTGTGGGTGTTACAGGTATTGCACAAACACAGAATATGCGAAGTGAAAATGAGCCTGTTTAGGAAACAGTGGTTAATTTAAAGATGGTATATAAAAATGCAGAGAAAAGACGATCATAATTATGACTATTCCTTTCTATCTGCAGATAAGATTCTCGCTTGTTCTGATGTCTTGCTGTACTTTAGCTCTTCAGCGTTCCCCAAGGCCCATGTGGTGAAGCCTACATGTCAAGCCTGATGCTTCTGAGAGTAGTGGAAACTTTAAGGCGTGGAGCCCAGTGAGAAGTCTTCTTGTCATCACACGGGTGTGCCCTTGAAGGCCATGGCAGGAACCTATCCGCTTCTACCACTGCCACCACCAACTCTCCCTTCCCTCACCTTTCCCCTCCTTCCCCTCCTCCTTTCCTACACCATGAGCGTGAGATGAAAGGTTTTGCTCCCACCCACCGTCTCATCATTGCCATCTGCCAGCACTTTCCCCTCCCCCACCCAGGCCTAAATGCACTGGATCCACACGATTATGGCCTAAACAACCCAATCCTGTGAATCAGAATAACACTCTTTTTATAAACTCATGATCTCAGGTTTCTGTTACCAAGACAGAAAGCTTGTGTACACATATTTCGTTAATGATGTCTGCCCGTCTTTAGCTCAGCTAGCTTGCCACCCACATTTACCACATCTCGATGAGTTTTGCTCATGTTTCATAAGCTGCTCATGTGGGCATTTTCTACGTTTAACACACACCCTGCAATTTTGATCTGTGCCTTCAAGCCACTGGTATCCTTACTATAAGTGACTGACACTTCATAGTTCTATTCAAATCAATTCTCTCGTCCAAAATGATTATAGGTTCTCTAAGAATACAGCCAAGTCACATTTCATTGTTTTTGTAATAATTTATTTTCTTGAGACTTACATGTTGCTTAGTTCTATAATGTTTATACTTTTTTTTTTTCATTTCAAGCTTGCTGGCCTCAACCAAAGGCTTGCTGACACGCAGTGTCGTGAGTGCTCTGATTCTGAAGCCATATCGGTCACACTTGTGCCACTCCTTCAGATAAGAGTTTATTTGGAATCTCAGCAACTACCTGGCATAAAGCCAAATCTGCTTATTCTCATGTGGGGGAGGAAAAGATACACATGTACCCTGAGTTTTCCATCTGTCACTTACAGTTCAGACATGCTTCATGTTCTAGGCATAAGCATACAGTCTGAAAATTATAAAATATTGCTTAAAGAAACCAAAGATGCTGTGGATCCGAGATCAGCAGACTGTGACCTGATTCTGGTTTTCAAATACAGCCATGGTGTTATAAAGCAATAGTGACTTTTTTATGCTGAACAGAGACTACTTGATACTTCCATATCCTGTGTGCAGGGTCTCATCTAAATGCTTGGAGAGACGTACCATATTCATGAATTGAAAAATTCAAGGTTATTAAGGCGTGTAGACCCTTTAGATGCTTCCTAGATGTCACTGTGGATTCAGTGGAATCCCAACAGGTTTGCTTATAGAGCTTCATAGGTTGTTTCTAAAATTCATATGCAAGTGCAAGGACCTAGCAGAAGCAGAAGAAAACATTGAAGAAAGAACAGGCCTACATTACCAGATATTAAAAATTAATATAAATTTGGGAGCCTAAACATAGATAAATAAATCAAGAAACAGAATAAAAAGTCCAGAAATGAATCCATACTTATAAGGCCATGTGTCATTTGTGGTTAGATAAGAGAATGAAAAGGTGATCATTTAATGGATGATATAGGGACTACTGGATATTTTAGAGTAAATTTTTCTATTATCCAACTCACACTGTGAATAAAATTTAACTTAAATTGGTTTATAAAAGTAAATTAAGCCTAAATATAAGAGCTAAAAATTATAAAACTTCTAAATGAAAACAGGAGAAAATCATAGATAAGTATTTCTTGGAAAGAACTCAAAAAGTATTAAACACAAAGAAAAATAGTTGTATAATTATATTTTATCACAATATAAACTTTTTCAAGGTCAAAATGGCAGCTATTCTGTTGAAAGTTCTGAGGTGTCTTATAATTAATATATCCCACGTGACATTCAGATTTGCTCTAGGAAGTATTCTACAGAAAAACAGCAATAACTCATTTATAGAACTTTTGTGGCAGAAGATACACTTGCCAGTGCTGCTGGAGACATAGGGCTTTCTTCTGAAATGAACTCTTATCAACGCCACTTGAGGCAGAAAAGCTATAACAGCCAAATAACTATTTTTGCCACACACTGTACCTGGTATTTCATTCACTTACATTATGTCTCACGATATATCTAATGTTTACGAGTTATAAACATTTCTCTTTGGCAATAGATATTATTGCAAAACAATATTCTCTGACTAGTCAGTATGCTTAACATTTGATTGTTTATTAAAATTAAGAAGTCTCTATATAAAATTTGACAAGATATTCAGAAATCAGCTCACACTAGCTAGAGTAGTTAACAAACGTTGTCAGGAAGAAGCTGCAGTCCTAAAGTCATATGAAGAAACTCATTTTATTTTTCTAGTTAATTTTGAGAACTACTGAGACATGAAGAAATTAAAGGAGACCGTGATTAAGTTCCCAAGTATCCCCACTACAAACTCCTCAAAAAACAGCACTGGGGGGGTGGGGGGGGGAAGCAAGATAGCATTGAAAGGTTCCAGTGATTTTTGCCTCATGGATAAAACAATTGGAACAGCAATTCACACACGAATCCCCATAGTTCAAGGGTAAAGGAAGCTAGATGAGATACCAAGGTACTATTGTGCTAACACAATGCAAAGAAAAATATACTTTGAAGAAGTGAGAAGAGTTGTCATCCTCACTCCTCTCTTAACTCCAAGCCTCATGCTTGAATAAAAAAAGAATTAACTCTAGAGATGAGGTCCACTACCAGAACCTTCACTTGAAAATCCTTTGCAAAACAAGGGCCCACAGCTGCTAGTGGCAGCTGTCTCTGCTCGTGAGTCCACACCAGGATCAGGCAGCTGTGATCCCATGGCCTTAGGTTCTGACCTTTTCTTGCACTGGTCTTGGCAAGCTGTGAGCTCTCATTGTGATCTGGCATTGCGACATTCATCATCATGGCACTGCTCACACCATTTCTCCTCCAATTCTGGTCAACAGAACAAGGAGAGAGTGATTATCTTTTTGAGCGGAAAAACACAAGGATGGATGCCAAGTTATGGCTAGGTGGCAAGGTCTAGTGCTTGCATGGGGAGGGCCACAGCTGGGCAGATTCTTACAAGGCCTGACCATGGGTTGGTGACTGTGGATGAGCGATGTGAGTCTGCTACAACTCCAGGTAGAGACTCGCAGAGACTGACCACGCTTCTTAAACACTCCCTGACCCCAGCTTCTTTTGAACAGACCTGTAGATTTGGGATAAACCTGAACGTGGAGCACCCTCTAGTGCTAAGATGGCAATACCATCAATGATGGACATGGCACAAACTTGGACTGAAGAGCTATTTAGTGCTGAAATAGAAGAAGCGTCCATGGGCACAAAGTAAAAAGAGAAAAAAAGGCAGACTGTGTAGAATTTCTCGAAAACAAAACGCAATCAAAGCCTGCTTATGAAGATTGAAACAAATATTGATTCTTCCAATGTGCAGATAGTGTCTCAAGCTGGAAAGGATCTAGAGTGTCCTGGAACTGTGAACTTACCTTATAAGCAAAATAGGACACACACACACACACACACACACACACACACACACACACACACACACAGCACCTGGTATCTGCAAACCCTCAAGCAGGGAATTCAAAATTGCTGTTTTAAGGAAACCCAATATACTTTAAGAAAACTGAAAAACAACTGACACTCTAACAGAACTTAATGGAGACACGTACTTTTTAAACATACAAATCTTTGAGCTGAAAAGCACACTAAATGAAGTTTAAAATGCGCTAGAGGCATCAAGTAAGGAATAGATCAGAAAGATAAAGAATTAATGAGTGTGAAAAATCACTCAAGAATGCACAGTTCCAAGATGAAAAACAAGGAATAAATGGTACAGGCACTTTGGGACAGCATTTAAAAAAGCAAATACTGAGTTTTCAGTGTTCAAGAAGGACTTGAGTATAACAAAGAGAAAGTTTTTTGAAAGAGAGAGCAGCAGAAAATGTCACATTCCTAGAGAATGATGCAACTCGGTGGGTAGAAGAAGGTAGAAAGTCGCCAGTGAGATTTTAACCAGTTCCACATCATGCTACCTAATGGTCAAGCTCTTCAAAAGTGATTATTTTAGAGGATTCTCAAGTCATGGGGAAAAAGGACAAAGGACATTACAGGCTCCCCGTTCACCTCACAGACTTTTCAGTGGAACTCTTACAGGCCAGAACTCTTACAGCAGAAGTGGGAGGAAATTTTCAGAGCACTGAAGGCAGAGAACTGTTAACTGAAGATACCGCACCCAGCAAAGGGCTCATCACACATGGAGAAGACGCCGCATTTCCAGACCAAAGGGAACGGTCAGCGAGTTTACCACGACCAGATCTGTCCTACAGAATGCTAAAGAGGATCTTTCAATCTAAAAGAGACACTAGCAGGTAAGAGAAAAAACAGATTGCTAAGAGTGACTACACAGAAAAATTCAAAATTTTCTAATATCATAAGTGTAGTACCAGTTATATATTTTACTCTAACCACTAAAAACCAGTTAAGAAAACAGTGACATTCCTATGACAAAAGACACACGTTGTAAAAATAAGTGAAATGGGATATAAAAAAGTTAAGATGAGCTCATGTAGTGGCACACACCTGTCACCCCAGGACTCTGAGAGGCTGAGGCAAGAGGATCAAAAGTTCAAACCTAGCCTGGGTGACTTAGCAAGTTAGCAAGACCCTGTCTCAAATTCTAAAGCCAAAAAATGGGCTGGCGATACAGACTAGTATCTCAAAGGCCCTAGGCTCAATCCCTAGTACTACAAAAAAAGTAAAAAGGAAAAAGAATATATTTAAGATTGAGTCCAGACTTAGAAACTTAGCAACTCATAAAGACTCTATCTCAAAAGTTTAAAAGTTTAAATTAAAAAAGGGCTGGGACATAGCTCAGAGAGAAGGCATTGAGCTTAATCCCCATTACTACCAAAAAAAAAAAGATATGAGAAATAAAGTGATGCTTTTATTAGATTTTTATCTTTTTTGTTTCTTTTCTAATTGTTATGATCAATAGTAAGTTAATATTATTCTAAAATAGCTTATTATAATAGAAAGTTTTTTTAAAAAAAAACATCTTTATGGTGATCATAAGACAAAAATCAATAATTGACAAAACAAAAATAATAATGAAAGGAATCAAAATCCAATAGTAGCTAAAACTGAGAGAAAGAAAGGTACTACAATTAAACTGGAAAATAAATGCTAACATGTCAGTATTCAGATGCTCTGGTTTGGATGGGACATATTACTCCCAGACCCATGATTTTAAAGGTCTGTTTGTTGTTAGCCCATGGCACTCTTGAGAGATGGTGTACATTTTAGGAGTTGGGCCCCAGCTGGAGGAAGGCGGGTCATTTGGGGCACGCCCTGGAGAAAGATACCAGGATTCTGGTCTCTTCCTCTCTCTTTGTGACTTCCTGACTTCTATGACGTGAGTCAGCCTCCTCTCCCCTGTGTTTCTGCCATGACATACTGTGCTGCCACAGATACAGAGCAGTAGGGCTAATTGACAGTGGACTGAAATCTTTGATTTTGTAGGCCAAAATAAACCTTTCTTTCTCTTAATTTGATCATCTCAGATACTTTCTCACACCAAAGGAAATCAAACATAAAAGTTCTTAGCTATCAACAATTACCCTAAATATAAGTGGAGTAAATTGTCTAAAAGATATTGAGTGAGCAAGTAGACTAAAAAAAAACTCCATGCTGCAAATAAACTCACTTCACCTGTAAAGACATGCATGAACTCAGAGGGAAAGAACAGAACGAGGTAGTCTACTCAAACATAATCCTACAAAAAGTAAGACCATTCATATCAGATAACATCGGTTATAACCTAAAAGCAGAAAGAAGAAGTAAGAGCAAGCACTAGACGGTGATATTGATAGCCGTTTTAACAATAGAAAATCACAATTATAAATATGCATACACTGAATAATCAGACATTCAAATATATAAAACAAATATGAACAAGCCTTAAGAAAAAGGGAAACCCTTAAACAATAATAATAGAGGACTTTAAACCAATTATTTAGCAATGGACTGATCATCCAGACAGAAACTCAACCAAGAATGATCAGAGCTATATCCTAGACCACTTGGACTAGATAGAGCTTACAAAACATACCATGCAATGGTTACAAAATATGGATTTGGCTTCATCAAAAAAAATTGTTAGAAGTAATAAATGAATTTGGTAAAGGCTACAAAATCAACACAAAAATTTAATAGCAGTGCTATATCTTAATGGCTGACTACCTGTAGTAGAAAAAAACTGAAATTCTAGAAAAAAATTACAATATCTACAAATAATTAATTATACCCAGGCATGAATTTATCCAAAGTTGTAAAAGTCTCTATAATGAGAATGATAAAACATTGAAGAAAAAAATGAAGAGGATATAAAGTACTGGAAAATATCTTGTACTCATTGGTTGGAAGAATAAATAATGAACACGACCATACTACCCAAAGTGACCTCCAGATTTGGTGCACATCCTATCAAAATACCAGAAGCTACTATTTCGCAGACTTCCCCTCTAATAGCAGTTTGTCAAGAAATGCCTACAGCTTCACGTCTATTGAAGCACAAGTCGTGAGTCACGTGATGCAGGAAATGGAAACAGCCTGTGTCCGTCAGTTGGCGAGTAAATAAAGAAAATGTAGTACGTAGCTTGGATGGAATATTGTTCAGCCACAAACGTTCATCTTGTTATCTGCAACACTGTAGGTAAAAATAAAGGTCATTACATGAAGTGACACGAGTGGGGTCTACAAAAAGCTCATCTCCAAGAAGCTGAGAATAGAAGCTAGGGAGAGTGGCAAGGACAGAGACAGCAAAGCATTGCTCAGTACATGCTGTGTTGTGCCTAGATGGAAAAACTCCTGGTGTACTCTCTTCTATACATAGGAGGATGATGAAATGAAAATTTTTTATTTTCTTCAACATAAGAAAAGAGCTGGCAATGAACAGTGTATTAATTTGTTTTGTTTTGTTTTGTTGAAATGCTACTTTATTACCTGAAAGTTGCAAGTTGAACAATGTTGAACACGAAGAAGGCAGCAATGGCTTAACACACGTAAACCAGAAAGTATACAATAATCAAAAAATTCAAATGAATCTGTGACTTCAATACTTTGAGGGGCACAGGATTCAAGATCTTAAAAAGTGTACTACGCATGCAATTTTAGCTGTCTTCTTGCATAGACATAGTTTGTGCCTGAATTTCAAATTCTATAACACACTAGAGACATGGAGTTTGGGGAGTCGCTGAGCATCTCTGCCCTCCCCTATTCAGATTTTCACACCTTCCCTAGCTGACCGTTGTCCCTCTCTCTACCCTAGACTCACGCTGGGGTCTTTTTCTGCCATTATTGGGTCAATTTCATAAGAGTGACACACATCTATAGTCAGTCTTTTCTGTTTGGTCCATTCACTAAACATTATTAACTGAAAGGGGCCCCATTTTTGTTCAAAAGCTTCATATCTGTCTTTCCTTATGATTGCATAGTGTTCCATTGTGTATAGGTACCACATCTTTAACCATTCCTCTATGGGTGGGCAAGTAGATTGTTTCCACGATTTGGCTATTATGAATTGTGCTGCTATAAACATGGATACGCATGTGTCTTTTTGGTATGTTGACTTTATTTCTTTTGGGAAGATTCCCAGAGCTGTAGTTGGATCAAGTCGAATTTCTATTTTCAGCTTGCTCATGCCTCTTCAGATTGCTTTCCAGAATAGTTGTACCAGATTGCATGCCCGGCAGCAGTGAAGCAGAGCTCTTTTTTTTTCTTGCAGCCTCATCAACAATTGCTTTTGAGGTCTTGACGTTGATGTAGGCCATTCTTACTGGGGTGAGGGAAAACCTCAATACGGTTTTTATTTACATTTCCCTGATGGTCAATCATGAAAAACACTTGTTCATGTGTTTGTTGGCCATTTGTACTTTTCCTGAAACTCTATTAATTTTAAATATATTAGAAAAAGTACGTACTCTCATGTAGTTGAAATTATTATGCAAATTAGAGGTAGGCATGATGGAGCGTTTGAGGTCTTATCTGAAACAGCACAGCAAATGTGCTACATTCTTTTAAAGAAAGCATTTAAAAGGTTTACTATTGATTACCCAAAGTCAGAAACTCACACATTGAGTGGCTTTTTCCCTGAACAATGGCTTTTGATGTGAAGAGCTGACATTTTTGTTCTACTCAAAATATGAATAAGTAATGAGATTATTGAGTACACAAAGGAAAATCTTGTTTGCAAAGTTGACTTTTTTACTCAAATAATGAAAATAGGAAAACTGTTGGAAATAGCCAGGCATGTTATTTGAAGGTGCTTCCGTCCATTCATAAATAATTAATTACAGGTATGCAGGTCATGTTAAAAAATGGCTCTGCATTGTTTGTACCACCTCGTTACACACACGTACAGGTTTTCCCTTTAAAACCTACATTTGCTTGTATTTACACCTTAGATTAGTTTGAAAACGCAAAGATTTGTGGATTAGGAGTAGGCTTTCATCAGACACGAAACAAATGTTACCAACTCATCTTTTCAGGAACATTTACTGATTGTTAACTCTGCACTCAAAGCCTCCTATATACCACAGACTATGTAGAAGCAGTATAAAGCAAAACCTTCCTTTTCAAAGGGCAACATAGGACATAATTGCTACTATGCATAAATTCACTTGATTTGGTTGCTTTTTGTCCATTTAACACAATTCAAACAGTAGTTCTTAGATAATTATAAACAAAAAAATTCCAGGAATTTTTATCATAATTTTTATCAGGTAATGACATAATAGTTTAATTAGATAGGTTTTTCTCTACAGTTATTTCATGGTAATTTTCACCCCACTTGTGTGCTTTTATGTATTCAAAAATTGAGAAGAGAAGAAATTCTGTAATTAAAGACTCAGAGACTCCAATCTGTTTGATAAAGTGCCGTGACTCACACAAACTTATCTCACAGAAGCAGATGCACTGAGACAGATATTGCTTCACGGTATCAACATGATGCAATATGGAAAATATAAAATTATGAAACACCCAAACATGTGCCTACTTTTCCATGGATTGGTCCTAAGTGGGTGTTTCATTATTTAGAAACTGAGAATTAGCAATGCTTTTCCAGAAATTTCACGTAGAAATTAATTGGTGAACCCAATATTTGAATTATCCTCCATCTGCAATCGTAATATAATGTCAGCTCACAGACAGTTGACTTATAAATCATTAACAATTACTCTGTGCTCCTCCCCACCCCCTGTCCTCAGAGCTTCATATGCACATTACTAATTCTGAAACCAAAGTAAACGATAAGGATTGGTATTTTCAATTTACATATGGGAGAACCGTGCTCCTAAAAGTTAAAATAAAAAGAACACAGTTCTTTTTTTATTTTGAAATTTCCAGTATTTATTATAGTGACTCTATATACTGAATTTCAGTAAACTTTGATTAAATTGTTGAACAAATTAATAAACATTTACATGAAAAATACAGAGTCCCATTTCCTGAAATCTACTCATGTTTGAAATGCACACACACACATTTTCATATGTTTTCTTGGAGAGTAAATCAATAAACAATCATAGGAAAAAGTAGACTAAAATGATCTTCTGATATTCAAAGTAATTTGGGGAGAGAATTTTTCTACTGGCTTCTTATGACACATGGTTTAAAACTATGCTATTTGATCTTTGTGCAGTCTCAATACAGCAGTTTTTAATTTAATATAGGAGACAAAAATATATCTGCATCTACAACTTCAACATAAAGTTCAAAGTACACAGTAAATGTAAATTTTACATGGCAAATTTATAAATTAATACAAAAAGAAATAGGTGATAAAGTTCTATTTCATTTTTAGAAAAATAAAGATGAAAAATATACTGAATGTCATTTACAAAATTGCTCGCGAAATCAGATACTAACTTCTTAAGTTGTGGCATGGTTACTCACTCGGATTCAATACCCAACATCCAAAACTTAAGGGAGGAAAGACTTATTTTAACTCACGGCTCAGAGGTCTCATTCCATTCATGTTTGGAAGGCAATGGCAGGAGGCCTTGGTGGAGGCCCTAGATTCAAGAAATGTGGCAAAAATTAAAGAGGGAAGAGGCAGGCTAGAACATGCCCATCCCATCTGGTCCTTGGCCCTGGTAATCTGTCTCCTTCTAACAGTACAGGAAATTATCAATGGATTACTCTAGTTGGTTGGAGTCAACCCCCATGACCCAGTCACCTTCCAAATACACTAGGCTTTTGGGAGACATTCCCGATCCAAATTATTACATAAGTTGTTATTTTAAAAGCCTTCTTGTAGCTGCTCCTCTTTCATTGCTATGTATATATTGTGTTCACTCTAAAGTACATGCAGTTTTTCTGCCTCCTCCTTCAAACATGAAAGTTTTGTTGACATCTAAAGGAAACCAGATCTACGTTGGTTACTACTTGACACAGTAAGCCAAATTCTTCTTCTGCAGTCTTTCTTAAGAGGTTTCCCCTTCAAGGAGACTTTCCATGTCAGCCTCAATGTATCCTCATGTTCCTTAAGAATAATCCCTTTGCACTGAAATACGCTTGTTGCATGTCACCATGTGTTTGTTCTAAACAGATATCAGGTATGTATCTGTTTACTCTGCAAGGCAGTGATGCGAACTTGGAGAATCTTTGCTTTCCAGAAGTCAAGTAAGTGTCTCAGAGCTGGGCAGGTTGAAGGAACACAGGATATTTGTGTACATGTGTGTTTTAATATTTCCTACCTCAGGGTTTTAATTTTAGGATTAGACATGAGCATAATTTAGGAAATAAATATATGGAGAAATCGTAATGAGTGCACAAGGCAAGAGGAAAACGGGACTTTGGAGAGAGACCTGGGTTCAATATTGCATTTATGATAATTTAATTTGTGTGCAACACTGGACGAGTCCGTTTTACGCTGGCAGTTTCCACACTTAGAAATTGATGACAAGCCTGCAAGAGTTGATAATCCACATGATAAAAGTTTTCATCAATGTGAACAAGTTGAAATCGGCTGTTGTCAGGAGAGGCCAGCTGTCTAATTGTGAGGGGGCCTCACAATATTAAATTCAGCAAATTTAGTATGATGCGCGTTTTCTGACCCGGCCTGTGCTATAGGAGGTGAATGTTTAGTAGCATCAAGATCCTATAATATTCTTATAATACCATGCGTTCTGTTTTTGAACCCAATCTAAAAACTGTGCTATCTTTTTAAGACATTTTTTTTTCTGAAAAGTGAGTATGTTGAAAGGTGCTGTTCTACTAATAGTCTTCCTTCCTCTGTTCTGTTTCTGTCATCTGGGAGTCTTCTCTCACACTTTTTTTTCTTTCTAATGACAAGGACATCTGGGAAGCCGTTTTTCCTCCCTACATTTCTGCCTGTCCTCTTTCTCTCTTTCCCTCCTTTCCCCCTCCTGCTCCCCTTCCTGAATTCATTTTTCTCTCTTCCTATTTGAATTGGACATAGAAATATACAAAAAAGAGCAGAGAAATGGCCTAATTTTATTGATTTGCACACAGTTTCAGAGTAATTTTAAATAAATATGATTCTCTGCTTCTAAATTTTATGGACAATGATTCCGGTGTTTTTACTTCTAATGCAATTTTAACTGTTGACTAGAAAAGTTATATGTACATATATATATATATAGATATATATATATATATATAATTTCAAGATAATATTACTTAATAACATGGCTTTGTGATAGGTCTTAACTATTAATTGCCTTACAAGTACAATTGAGATTACCTTGTAATAGAACTAAGTTGCTTGACTTAATTTGTTTATATGAATGTGTTATAATTTTCTCTTTTGACATATTTAAATCATATATAAACTGTATTACCAAATTATACATATAGTTTTGTTTAAATCATTTTTGATTTTCTGAGCTTTTGTATTTTTGACACGTTCAAAAATCGTGAATTTGATTTTAGGAATCTGCATTCGCATTCATAAATTCTATTGGTGCTTGTATCTAATGATACACACATTCTATCATGCTTATTGCTTGAAGCAGGAGATACTAATATTATCTGTGTGGATATTTTATCTATGGACACAAAATTTCTCTTTCTTTTAAACAAAATATCTTGAACTCTTGAAGTAACTTTGCTTTCCTTTCTCTCTTTCTCATTCTCTGTTTTCCATCTCTTTCCTCCTTCTTTCTCTCCTTTCCAGTACTGTTGATTGAGCACAGAACTCAGGACCTTTGCACTGAGCTCCAACCCTAGCCCTTACTTACATCATTGTTATTGTTATCATTTCTATTTTTGAAACAGGGTCTAAATGTAAGTTGCCCTAGTTGAATTTTAGCTCAGCAATCCTCAGGACTCAGGCTTCCACAGTGCTAAGATTATAGGCATACTTTACCGTGGCTGGCTGAAATGTACCCTTGTTAGTGTTGTACTTTAAAAATCATACAAAAAATATAATTCAATTAAAATCAGAAAAGCCTAGGTTCCAATTTAAACTATAAGATTTTTAGCATGCGGCTTCTCAGACTTAATACCCTATTTAGTAACTGGGAAAACAACGCTTCCATCTCACGTTAGTGCAGTAGTGATGGGCCCACCAATAGGAGGGGCTCAAAAAATATGCTGTTTATGTTCTGTTATCTCTAACCTATTTGAGTGTGATTGTGGCGTGGGGGGGGGGGGGGAGGAGCAACTTGGGATTTGTCCAGAACCTTCATCCTGATCTACATCTTCAGCCCACTTTTTGTTGTTGCTGTTGTTTTTGTTTTTGAGATAGAATCTTTCTAAGTCCCTGTGTTGCCCAGGCTGGGCTCAAACTTGGAATCCTCCTGCTTCGTCCTCCCAGGCTTGCACTGCTAGGCTCAGCTTCTACAACTCTTCATTTTATCTCTGCTCTCTGTTTTTCGTGTGTATTACGTTTTTAACATTTTTCACCTGATTGTTTTATTCCTTATTCTAGGAAACTTAGACAATTCTGTGAATGCATAGAGACAGTGGTCTAAGTGCTTTTTAGCAGAGGCTGTCCTGTTGTGGCTGTGCTACTGGCTGATTTCGCCTCCACCTCACCGCCCCTTTGCTGCTTGGCCTGCTGTCCTCCATGCTGTCCAGTGGTTTTATCACTCTATCCTTCGCATAGGTCTCTACTCATCTTTCAGGGAAACGCTACTTGCTTTCTTGGTGGAAACAGTTGTCAAATACCGATGGTTCAGTAAATTTATTTTACCTCCTTTGTAAATTATTTCTAGAGATTTGATTTCCACTAGATTTTCAAGATAATCTGCCTTTCTTTCTTTTGTGATAAAACACTTTTTTTTCCACAGCATCCCTATGAAGGGTTTCATCTTTTCAAATTTTTAAAGCATTTAGTAACATATGAACATGATATTACACACATGACACACACTAAATGCCCACATAGTGAAACAGAACCTTGCCCATATGGTGACGCTCCCTGGAAGCTCTACCAACTTCCCCTGTGCCCAGCACCTCACCTCAGGCTTTCTCACTAGGATCTTGCTGTAGCATCATCTTTCTGAAGTTTCCCTAGGGTGTTCCTTCAGTAACAGTCTGCCAGCAATGGACCTCTTATTTCTGAAAATGTGCATACATTGGCCTTCTTGGAAGCTGTTTTTGCCGGGTATATGAGGCTTGAGAACCTTTCAGCGTTTTGAAGGTATTTTTCTAGTGGCTTTTATTCTGTTGAGAAGTCTCCAGAGAAATCAGCTAGTATTCTAGTCATTAGTTTCTAAGCCACCTCCTCTCTCTGTTTTTTTCTAAAGACTTTTTATCATCTTGTTTGTTTTCTCGTGGCACAGACAAACGTAATCATGTTTCTTGTCTTAGACTTACTAATATTTCTCATCCTGAGTTTGTTAGTTCTGGAAATCTTGACCATCACCCACCCAAATACTGCTGCTCTTTTTCTGGACCTTCAGTTCTGTTCACACCAGATTTAACTCATTCTACCTCTTGTGTTTCTCAGCCTCGTTTTTTGTACTTTGCCATCCCTTTATCTCTCGGAACACCAAGTTTATGACCTTGTTTATATGTTCTGCCTCATTAATTTTCTTTTTAAGTTTTATACTCTGACAGTATTTTTAATCCTACAAGTTCAGGCTGGAGGAATCGCACAGGAAATTGCTCGCCTAGCTAGCACAAGCCTGAGAGTTTGATTTTCCACACCACATAAAGCCAGGTGTGGTGGTGAACACCTGTAATTGCAGCACGCAGGAGGATGAGGCAGGAGGATTGCTGTGAGTCCAAAGCTAGCCCGGGCTACAGAGTGAGACCCTATCCCAAAAGAGAAAATTCTGAAATCTCAATTCTGCTCGTTTTCACTATTCCTGCTCATCCTTGATGAGTGATTTTTACTCATATTTTTACTTCATATTTTATTCATATATGCTTACTAGTCATAAGCACATTTTAATAATTCCAACATTTATCTCTGCCTACTATCTGTCCTGCTATCCTTTATTTGCAATGCTTGCATTATTTGTTTTATGATCTCTGTTCTAAGTATATGTTTATGAAACTCTCCAGGAATTTGCTAAGGCTTGACGTGAGATTATGTTTAATAAGAAAAAAACTCGACTATTTATTCTCTGTCCTTGAATGGGTCAAATCCAGATATTTAAAATTCTCTAAATGCAAATAATGTGAATTCAAGTCCCAAGCCCATTCAAGAACAGACTTGTGGTTTAAAAACACAGCAGTTAAAGTGTTTACATAGTGAGTGCAAGGGCCCAGGTTTGATTTCCCAGCACCACACGGTAGCAGGGTGTGTTGGTGCACACCTGTAATCCCAGCACTGGGAAGCAGAGGAAGGAGGATTGCCATGAGTCCAAGGCCAGCCTGGGCTACATAGTGAGTTCAGGACCAACTTGCACTACAGAGAAGACCTTGTCTCAAAAAGAAAGAAGGAAGGAAAGAAAGAAAGAAAGAAAGAAAGAAAGAAAGAAAGAAAGAAAGAAAGAGAAGAAAGAAGTACTATGCATGTTCTCTCCTTCCCTCCTCTCTTTCGCTCAAATATATCAGAAAGTTCTGCTTTCTTCTTTACCCTAAGTAAGTCACAGAGGTCCATTACTTTATGTTTTCCTCTGTTTAGATCTCTATACATCTGGGCTTTCCACAAGGCTCTCTAATCACATTCCTTGCTATATGAGGATGGCCCTAATCTTTGTCTTTGACTTGCTCCTGAACAGTTCTTGAAAGCAACGCACTAGGCCAAAAGATCAGATGTTTGGGGTCAGTGGGCAGCTGTGGCCTCTGGCTACCTTCTGGATTTACTTTCTTACTTCATTGCTAGCATCAGGAAATTTCCATCAGTTTCTTTAAAGCTTATTGATTTATGTAATTGCTATTTTTTTTTTGTTAAGCATTTAAACATTTCAGGATATCCAGAATTCCATAACATTCAGCATGATGCTTGAAAGTAATAAGCACACATGAAATGTGGAGTTAGCTAATTTGCTCACCCTCGGTCAGGCCCATAGAGAAATATCCAACAGCCTCTGTTTACTTCTGTGCTGGTCCTGAGAGATTTTGCCTTTCACGTGTACACCCCAACTTCTTGTACTGCCTCACTCACACGGACACTCAGAAGCCTAGGATTGCTGTAGGGGGTGTTGGGCACCAACAGTGGGTTAGAGGAAAGGCCTCAGCCGGCGGACTGCTCTCTATGGTAAGGCATTCTGCCCCGAACTCCTGGCTAATTTCTTCTGACAGGTCCTTCTGCTTTCCCTTTCCCTGAGCCCCAATCATGTTTAGTCTCTATCAGGAAAAAGAAAGATACTCTGCCAGGACACTTGATAATTTCTCTGTGGCAAAGGCTCCTCTGAGTAATTTCGTTTATTGATTGATTGATTGATTGATTTTGTGATGGCCCGTGAGGGAGATAGGGAGGGAAATCTCCCTGTAGAGAGCTGCTGAGAAAACAGACATGGAGGGAAGTGCTCAGGGAAAGTGCAGATGCCCTTATACCCTCCTCAGGATTTTAGACAGAGAATTTTATTTTTGCATGCCTCTTACAATGCTGCTGTTTTGTTTTGTTTGTTTGTTTGTTTTTCTCAAAAATACATAGTTACGATTTCTTTCTCTGGGGCCTCATGTGAGTGATTTCATATCAAGAGTATCAGTCTAGTCTGGTCCATGGCTATTACTTTTGAATACCCTGGGCGGAAGTATGCAGATTCATTTCTCTCAGTCCTATTGAGCGTTTTCTGCCCGCTGCGTTGGGGTGAAGATTTCGGTGCCGTCTTGGAGGCATCCAGTACCTCCTTCCGCATCAGACTGCTGGGGTGCCACTGCCCGGCACTGCTATTTTGCTGGTAACTTGCTGTGTTCCAGCACTTTTTTCCATCCTTTTCTCACTCACTGAAGCCAGAGTTCAGTGAGCAATAACTGAGCAACAACACGGCTCATGAAATAATCATGGGATACGTTCCCGTTGTTGAGCCACAAAGGCAGTCAAAGGCGGTTGTGACCCCAGGCCTTCGGCCCGGTCTGAAGTTTACCTAGTTGTTATGACTTGACTCAAAGGTTTTTAAAGTTAATTTTTAAATCACCTCTCTTACAGAGCACAACTGTTGCAAATACTTTGCGAACTGATAAGAACGAGCAGGAACAGCATAACCACTGAGTCTGTAGAATCATATACAGATTCTATATATAGAATCTGTATCTCTGTACTACTGGTATGGGTCGATGCTGTCTCTGTCCTGTCTCTGTCTCTGTCTCACTCTCTCCCCTGCTTCCTCTCTTTTATGTATGCTTTGGTCCTACAAGAAAAGAGAAGTGGTCGTTTACCTGATTTACGCTGCTCATATATAGAAAAAAATTTGACAGGCCTAGAGTAGAACTCATCAGAAACCAGCAGTAAGTTTAGAAGAAGAAAATATAAAAAAATTAAAAAGAAGATTTTGTATCTTTTATTCTTATTTTGATGAGCACCATGTAATATTAATTTTAAAACAGAATCTCTTGTAACTAATATGATAAAATAGGTTTTAACTATTATTCAAAACCAGTTACCAAGTGGTCTAATTTCCTAAGACTGTGCCATTTTTTAATCCCCTGGAAACTTTGAGATTTTGCAAAGCAATAAATAACAATTTCTAGATCTTACCTATATAAAATAATTCTCAAGTGCATATTTAATTTTGTATTTTGAGATGCTATCAAGACAAAATATTCAGAAAGATGATTAATCACTATTGGAACTAGTTCACAAATGTTTTTTTCATTCTGAACACTCTAATTTAATATAGTCCTGCAGTTGACATTGTAGGCCCCTTAACTTTTTTTCTGAAAAACATCATCATAAAAATTTCCTCAGGCTCAGTAATGTAAGGATTCTTATTTAATAGAAAATGTGGGCTGAGCACATATCAAGTGCTAGGCACTTGGCTGAAAGGCTTCTATGAATAATTCTTTTTCACAGAGCTGCAATGAGATGTGGACAACATTATCTTCGTGTTAGAAATGATAAAACTTAGAAGATTTCAATGGCTTTCTGGCCCGTTGAGAACAAGCAGCATAAGGAGTGGATACAGGATATTCATCCATACGTGTCTGGCTTCCAGTAATCGCTCTTTTTCTATGCTGCATCCCCATTTTTTTTTTTTTATTGTGCAAAACACAGAATTCAAAAGTGTAATGGTTCCCTTAAGTCTGCTTGCCATGAAGACAGAATGTTTTCTTGTGGAAGATTTCCTCTCGTTATGAAATTGCAGCATTGTTCTAGTTGAGAGAGCCCTGCAAACCATGTGATCCTGTCATTTCCATATTGTGGGCCTCCATGCCTGGTCTGTTGCTATCCACTCACAGAAATAGGGCAAGAGGATTGTTTTAAAGGAAATACCCTGACATCTGATATCTGTCAGACAGTTTGAACACCTAGCTCAAGGCACAGTCTGTTCCAAGTTTAGATAGTGCTGAGTTCCATTAGATGACATCATTACCTTTATGAAACTGGTTGCATTTCCAAGGTTGGGATGATAAGAAGAAAGTAGTGCCAGATAATCAGTAGGGAACAAAAGATCAGGACAGCTGGTTCACTGTGACCTCCAGGTCAGTAAAGCTGTGTGGTGCTCAGCTAATACATGTTATAAACAGTAAGTTGTGATTCTTTAGGAATGAAAAGATTTTTTTTCAAATCATTTGTATTCTTTTGTTCCAAATGAACACCGAGTTTTAAAGACACACATATTTATCAAATTGTTTGGACCCACCTTTGTAATAAGAGCTCTAAGCTTCTTAGCTTGGTCTAGAGGTGCTGTGAAAAACTTACTGAGACGCTAAAAATGTCAGAAACAAAAAGAACAACAAATTAGAGAAGCACTGATCTAGTCCAATAGTTCCCATAATGCATGAGGTGTAGCCCCTTTGAACATATTTAGAAGACTTGTAGACAAGAAACATCTAAAGACAGAAGCAACTAAAATGCATCAAAAGCAAATAACGCAGTTACCCTAGTACCCCCAAATCATGATCTTGATTAAAATTATGAAATGTGGCATATATCAAAACCTTTATAAGCTTTTTAAACTTTACTTGTCTAGCCCAGCATTTTTGCCAAAATGTCTATGGCAATGAAAACAACAGAATGGGAAAAATATTTTTACAACTTTCACCTTGGACAGAAAGAAGCTAATAACTAGAATATATAAGGAACTGAAAAAAGATTTATTTTAGCTCACAGTTTCAGAAAGTCAGTCCATTCATAAGCAGTAGGCAGTGTGCAACAGTGGAAGTGCATGACAGAGGCTAGGGAGCTGCTTAGGGCATTGCAGACAGACCAAGTAAATCAGAAGCAAAGCACAGGGAGGAGAGAGTTGATATTGGGGGACTCAGACAAGGCCAGAGCTTTTCCAGGAAGAAGCTGTAACAATGTTTCTTTTTCTTTCCTGTACTCAGTTCAAGCTACCAGAGTGGTTCTCCCCTCCCTCACTTCCTGGCTCACAAGTTAACACACACCTGAAAGCTTTGCCTTGGGCATCCTCTTAATCTCAACAAACTGACACAATCCTCCAGGTCCAATCCTGACCATCTGCCCATTCAATCCAAGACCCACTTCCCAACAGCACATGGTTCCAAATACCTGAGGCTTTTAGGGGACACTCTATATCCTAGCCAATGTTCAGCTTTACCTCAGATCACTAGTCATTAGATTTTTATTAGGCACTTGCAACCTAAATCCCTCACATGCACAGTTCACACTAGAGTTCATGCTCCAAGGAGAATCTAATGTTTTCACTGCTTTGAGAGGAAATAGACCATAGTGGCCTCTGGATTGAGGGTTGGAGACCTCTAATCTAAAGCAAAAGCAGAGGGCTGAGGGCTCAGCTCAGCAGTGCTGACTAGCAAGTGCAAGGGTCTGGGTTCAGTTCCCCAGCACCACCTAAAATGGGCCTGGTGTTGGGTGCCAGTAATCCCAGCACTGTAGCACATGGGTAGCCATGAGTCCAAGGCCAGCCTTGGATTACGTGGTGAATTCAGGACTTAGGCAGGACTGTAGGGCAAATAAGTAAGTAAGTAAACCTGAAGCTCTCAGTGGCTCTGCACACATGACACACGGAAACATGAGCCCCATAAAAAATCAGTCCCAACACTGTGGCCCCTTAGTTCTCACGCTGTATCGTGTTCTGTTAAATCTTTCACAAGTATGGCTCTTCGTTGGATACTCTGATTAATCTGACCAATGGAGGCTAGAATAAAATTTATTTGTCTTCTATTACATTTTATTAAGGCTACTATTAACAGGACTGCAAATGCCAGGATGAGATCAACCTATAATATTGATCTCAGCCTTGCCCTTCCCCATGGTTTCAGCCAAGCCAGCTGAAAAATTCTATAAACCATCTGAGTATGCCTGAAGATATGGAGGCTTTCTACCTTTTTGTATTGACTTTTCTACTTGGCCCAGGTACGGCTTGATGTATTAGCAATAATACGGGCTCTATCGCCATCTGCAAGCAGGAAGCCTAGGGCAATCCTGTCATCCATAACCATCTTGGCCAATACGTTGAGTCTAATTTGAATCCCTTCCAGGTCTGAAGCAGTACTATTGATTACCTCAACTAAAATCAGGGACAAACATCATACAACTTTGAATGGAATAACTACCATTGTAGAGAAATTAACTAATCACCATTTCTCTTAGGGAACTCCTCCAAGTAACCAAAAAAGGTCTCACTTTGGAGATATCTCTGCAGTAATCTGAGAGATACGGGAGCTATCTATGGTACTTCCTCAAATAAGACACACCTCATAACTAATTCAAGTCAACACTATTTTCAGGTGAGAGAAAAGTGAACGGGCTTCCACACACCAAGTACCTTTAAAGGAGCATATGTAATGAGCAAAGGAAGCGTCACTTACACCTTTGAAGGCCCTCCATGTGGGAGCCATAAGTATAAAATAGGTTGATAGTGCCACCAATGTAATAGTCCAGCCAAATGATAGATTTTAGAATTTTCAATTGAGTTCGAACAACCCACTCCAGCTCTTTGGTTTTTTTTAGAGAGGATGCTTGGAGTCAGACCATCTCATCTGTGTTATTTGTCTACAAAACCAGCTGGGTGGTATTTGTCTGCCAAACAGAATAAACAAACAAACAAAAAAAAGATGGTAGGAGAGATATCCAGATGTAACATCTAGAGTTTCATATAGTAGGGTGCAACATTTGGACCAGCAGCTATTCTGGATACACTTGAAGATAAGGTTAAGAAGCATGATAATCAACTCATGATCAGAACCCTCTAGTAGTGGCTGATGGACGAGGCAATCTGTTTATACTTGCAATAATTTGGTGGAGCTGCATTTGTCTTCAAGAAGAGAACTCCTAAATCACTGTAAGTATAAGATGTATTCTTCCCTTGTGTTGGTATTATTATTTTCCTTCAACCAGCAATTTAAAAATCAGTATGTCCAATTATATTTTTCACCTTTTTCACATTATCCTATATTCCAACATGCATTTTCTGTAGGGAAGTATTGGGTATTAGAGAAGCAATAACAAGAATAAAAGTATTGAAGCTCATATAATCCCCACTTGGTCTTCACAGAATACCATATGAGGACTTAATAACACTGCACTTAACCAAGTGGTCATTATCCCTATGGTCTAGGGCACAGTGAATGTAACAAGTTAGTGCAGATGGCTGGAACAAAATTAAGTCTGAAACCCTTGTTACCATTACTTTGTTGCCATCAAGATAATATACTAACTATACCACGTGGGTCTGTTATAAAGAAAAATAAAAAGTTACATATCCAAGAATCTGAAATAGTCAGAGTTAAGGTATATCATTTGTGATCAATGCCCTGAAAGCAATTGAACAGGGATAGTGTTTGTCAAATAATTTAATCATTGCCCATTCTTGAGTAAATCTTGTAAGAAAATGTGTAGCATGTCTAACAGCAAATGGTCTACGAAAGTCAAAAACATGGCATGGGTCAATTTCAAGGTATATAAAAAAAGGGGCTTGTTCCCTTGTCGTTGTTGGCTCAGAGTCACTGTTATTTTTGGCTCAGACTTCAAGGCTTTCAGACTTGAAGAGAAGCATGGGAACATGAAAAAAGAAATGTCCACAGCAGTGAGATATCTATGATAGCTATGAGGAGGTCCGAAGCTTAATATAATAAATATTCCAGAAAAAAAGAAAAAAAAACAGGTGATGTTTTGGTGATGTTATTTCTACTACTGCAATACAAATAGGTTGATTTTTTGTAAGAGTCATAATTCAGCTGGTGGTATCTTTTAAAACCAAAACCCTACAGTTCTTGACCTCGAGCCACATCTTTGATAGTAGGGATGTTTTGCTGTTTCTGGTACAATTGCAAATCAAGCAGTAACAGCGGCAGTATGGAAAGAGAGGCTTCAATGCATAACTTGATTTCATGCAAGCCCTGACCATTGAAATCTGTATGTGTGACCAAGACACTGGTATCATTAATCAGAATTTGTTTCTGAAGCTCATTGCTCAAAAAGGATATCTTTAACATTCCAGATTTTAATTTTTCAAGTAATGCACCAGGCCCCAACAAAAGACGAAGAGTCACTCAAAGAACACCAATGTTCACTGAGCGGAGTATTGGCCTCAGCTAGGAGAGAGATCTTGAGTTTTGTCCATTTTTGTTCATGCATGGTTTGGACTGAGGCTGATGTGTGGCTATGATCCAACAGATATCACTTGTTTCAGTTTAGACAAATTTAAAATGAACAAGGCCCAGGCATGTAGGGGAATCTCCTCAAAACAAGAAAATCTATCAGTGAAGCTAAACGCTTCACATAGTAGAGAAGATATAAAGTTTCTTTTGATGAGACAGTTGCCACTTTTTCCCGTAAAGAGAAGAAGCCATTGGAGGTAGGCCAGCAGTATCCTTGAATATACTATTTCCATTTAAGTAGCAAGGCTTTTATATCCTTCTTACCTTTTCAGCTATAGCAACCCAGCATAACCACTTTGAAATGAAAATATCAGGCCAAAAGTCACAAAAGCACCTTGCATTAAGTGTTCATTTTTTTGGAGAAGAACTCCAAAGCATGCCAATTGCAAGGTGTGATTGGAAAAGGGTGACGTCAAAACCCAAATGTGTCCCCAAGTGACAGTTGCTTCCTTTTAGTCAGAGCTTCTTGTAGGAAAAATTAGCACAGACACTTTGGACTCGTTAAGGTTGGACACTCTCAAACCCATTAGAAATTTTTCTACATCTGAGCTTCTTGTTTGGAAGAATTCCTCTTGGTATTTCCGTAAGCATACAAATGCAACACATCAATTTCTGCTACACATTTGGATGTAAAAACAGTAACAAAAGTAGACTTAATTGATCTGCAGTTCCACTAACACGTCCACTCAATTCATTTACTCATTGTGAATTCTACAAAAATTCACACCTTTGCACTTCAGCACTGTCTAGCCCCAAGAGTTTGTGTAGGATGGGGATTTAAAGTCAAAATCCAACAAAGGCATACTAACATCAGTGAAAAATGTGGAGGAAATTTTTAATTCATGAAGACACTTAGAGAAATATCAGAAAACAAGCAAAAGGCATAAAGTGTAGAGCTAAAGTTAATTACAGAGTAGAAAAAAATTAAAAATCATTAATATCAAAAGCTGACTACTTGCAAAGATTAACAAAATTGACAAACACTAGCTAAATAGACCAACACAGAAAAGAAAGGGCTAAAATTACTAGAGTCAGAAGTGAAAGAGAAGATATTGTTGTTCATTTTATTTACACAAAAGTAATTATAATGAAAATACTATGAACAGATTTGGAAATACAATAATCAAGTAAGAAAGAGATAATTTTCTAGAAAGATATAAGGTAGCAAAACTGATTCAAGAAAAAGTAGACAATCTGAACGAAGCTATCACAGATAAAGTAATTTAGTATTCACCAAACTACCCACATAGAAAATTCTAGTCTTAGGTAACTTCACTGGTCAATCATTTAAGGAATTGATACGAATTTTTAAAAGCTCTTTCAATAAATTCAAGAAGAAATATTGTCTTACTCATTTTATGAGGTCAATATTATTCCGATATTTTTAACAAAACAATAAAATGTAGACACAATCAAAGACATAACAAGAAAAGAACAATACAGGTAAACATGTATAATTTTGAAGAGAAATATGGGAATATGAAAAAAATGTCAGCAGCAGTGGGGTATACTCAACAAGTACTTACTGACAGAAGCCATCAATGAAGAAAAGAACCTCACACCATGAAAAATTTGGATTTATTTCAGAGATGCAAAGTTGATTTAACTTGTCAATATCAAATTAATATAATAAACATATAAATAGGATTGAATTTTTAAATGGCTTGATTATTTATTTCAATGGATGTAGAAAATTCACTCAAGAAAACCTAACACCTCTTCATTATTAAAAAAACAAACTAACTAACCTCAGCAAGAATGATTTCCCCATTTTTCAAAGCTAAACAGTGTTTTATTTTATAGGCCACAATTTCTTCATCTATTAATTTATTGATGGATATTAAGAGTGTTTCTGTATCTTGACTTCTGTGAATAATGCTGCAATGAACACAGCTGTGCTGGCATCTCTAAGTGTGGCACTGATTTCGTTTCTTTTGAGTGCACAGATAGCGGGGCTTGCTAGACATATGGTACTTTTAGTTTTCATTTGTTTGTGGAACTTCCATATTGCTTTCCACTACTATCACTGCAATTTAATTGCCATCATCTAGGTACAAGGACCTCATTTTTCTATACATCTTTGCCAACATTTGTAATCTTTTGTCTGATAATATCTGCTCTGACAGATATGAGGTAAAATGTCATTTGATTTTGATTTACTTTTACCTGATGATTAGTGGTATTGTTCATTCAATTTTTTCATATCCCTGCTTCTGTTTTCTTTTGCTTTTTTAATGTTAATATTGAGTTGTGAGGTCCTGCCTTTTGTGACAACACAGGTAAAACTAGAGGACATTATTCTGAGTGAAATAAACCAGTCACGGAGACCAAATAGAGCCACATAATCTCAACGGTAGCAAAAAGGTGAATCAGAGTTGTAGAATTCTGTAGAATAAATAATTCTAGAGATTTAATGTATAACATAGTGTCTACAATTACTGATACAGTATTACATACTGGGAATTTCTTATTAAGTACTTCAGGTGCTCTTGCCATTCACACACAGGAAAAGTGCATGTGGAGATACCGGAGGGGACAGGTGGTGTATTTGCTTGACTCTTAATAATCAGAACATATTTACACACACACACACACACACACACACACACACACACACATATATATATATATATATATATATATATATATATATATATATATATACACGAATACATACTGTTATCCAACTTAAATATGTACATTTTCCCAGATTTGATTTGTCTCTCGGTGGTAGAATACTTGACTAGCATTTGAAAAACACCTATGTCTTACATTTTTGTTGCTGTGACTCAATACCCAAAATGTAGCACTTAGGAAAGATTTAATTTAGTTCACGGTTTCAGAAGGTCTCAGTTCATTTATGGGTGGCTGCTGGTGGTAGAAACAGATGGCAGGGCTGGGCTGAAGACAGAGACCATCACCGAACGGCAGAATAGAACCAAGTCTGAGAGGAAGGTTGGAGCTCCCCTTCTAGGTCAGACTCCAAGCATCCAGCCCTTCCAACCAGGCTCCAGCACCTAACAGTACACAACAGTATCCACAGGTATGTGAGGCTTTTGGGGGACACTCAGATTCAAACCACAACTTCCCACTCTGGCCCCCAAAAGACTTATATTTCCTTATGTAAAATGTATGTAGTCCTCTAAGAATTGCAAAATTCTAAAAAGCCCAGGTTCAAAATCTTCTCTGAGGTGCAAGGCAAACTCTCACCTGCAAGCTTCTGTGAAAACCAAACAGTTAAGTACTTCTGAAATACAATAGTAAATATTCCCATTTCAAGAGAGGAATAGAAGGATAAAATACGACTGGACCAAAATGAGTTTTAAACCTGGCAGGGCACGGGTTAAATCCTGTAACTCCATGCTCAGTGTCTGGCACAAACTGTGGTGAGATGTGAGCTCCAAAGGGTTTGGGTGGCTGTGCCCCTGTCAAATTGCCTCTGAACGTAACCCCCATGTTTTCTCCTTTGGGCTGGATCCTCTTACAGCGTGCACATTTTCTCAATTGATGATTCATGCTTCTGGCCTTTCCAAACGTCCAGTGTTTCCACTCATCTAGGCTTCCCCTTTATAACTTCACACTATGCCCTCCCATGGGCACACAGCCTGGCATCCAAGGCCTTCCTCTGAAATCTGAGTGGAAGCCGCCATGTACCCACAGCTCTTGCCATCTGCAAGTGTGTAAAGCCAGCAGCACCGTATGGACATCACCAAGATCTGCCACTGATTAGAGCAGCAGCCTCATCCCCTTAGACAACTGCTATAGAATTCTATAGCTAGGTTCTGATGGACATTTTTATTCCTCAGGCCCAGGGGTATAATTCTCAGAGCAAAGCCTTTTGTCAACACTATAGTAGAGCAATTAGACAAGAAAGTGAAATAAAACTTCTCGTATCAGATAAGAAATAAAACTAGCTCTATTCATATATGATATGATTCTGTATATAGAAAATCCTGAAGAATTAACTAAAAAATTATTAGAGCTAGGAAATGAGTTCATTAGAACCACAGCATAAAGGTCAACATAAAAATGTATTTATATACATGTGCAGGAAGCAATATGAAAGTATGATTAAGAAAATAATTTTACTTACACTAGCATCAAAGTAATAATAAACTTAGGAAAAATTTAATGAAAAAGGTACATAATTTATATCTGAAAAGTACAGAATGTTATTGAAAGAAATTAAATAAAAACTAGTAAATGGGAAAATGTTCCATTGTTTCTGGTTTGAGTGACTTCTGAATATTATTACCATGGCAATTATATTCAAATTGAAGTACAGATTCAGTGCAAAGCTTATAGGAATTTCAGTAAATAACTTTGCAGTACTTTGCAAGCTGACCTTCACATTTCTTGGAACACAGTGATGTAAAATAGTCAAAGCAAGCTTGAAAAAATTACCACTTTTCCCAATTTTGAAGCTTACTACAAAGCAATAATAATCAACATAATGTCATCTAACATAAAGATAAACACATAGATCAATGGTAGAGACCTGAGTTTAAAAAAAAAAAAAAACCTGTGGGCAATGCACTTGTACACGACTGAATTTTGCCGAGGGTTCCTAGATTGTTCAATTAGGAAACTACAGTCTTTTCAATAAATTGTGCTTGGACTAGTGAATGGAAAATGTGAAAGAATGACATTGACACTGGATCCTCACCTCATTTCACATGTAAGTTTAACTCCAAATGTATCAAAGTCCTACATGCAAATCCTTAAACTATAAAACCCTTAGAAGAAAAACAAAGAAGTAACTCTCCAAGATCTTGGATTTGGCAGTATAGCAATAAAATAGCAAGCAAGAACACAAATATATGTATGCATTTTATATATATATATATATATATATATATATATATATATATATATATTTTATTCAATTTAAATAATTTTGCACTTCAAAAGTCAATATTAAGAAAGAAAACAATGACACACCTACCTACAGAATGTGATTGATATTTCCACATTATATAATTGATTAGGAACATATGAATATATAATATGCAAATAAATATTACAACTCAACGATAAAAAGATAAATAACCTAATCATTTAAATAGAGAAATAACCTAATTTTAATTACCTAATTTCAATATAAATATTACTTTTTCTGAAGAAAATCCTCACGTGGCCAAAGCTATTCAGCACCATTCGTCATTGCGAACATGCAAATAAAAACCACAATGGGGTGCCGTTTCCCACCTGCTAGGATGGTCATAACAATCAGATAGTAACATGTGATGAGTGGGTCTGGAAGAATGGGATACTCATTTTGCTCTGTGGGGAAGGTAAACGCTGCAGGAAATTTGAAGAGCAAGATGACCGTGGCTCAAAACGATTAAACGTAGAATTCCTAGTGCCTTCTACTTCCTTAGACTCCCTTAACCAAACACCATAAAGTAGCTAATGTAAGCAAACGAAATTAACCATACCTAAGGTGCAAGCTTGGAATTTCAGCCCTCTGAACAGCCCAGCCTGAGCAACCTAGAGACTTAGTGACTCTGGGCTCCATCACAGAGCCACTACCCCACCCAGTCCTGCGCATGAAATTTATCGTCTCACAATTCTGGCAGCAGTATGTGCAATGTGTACGGTTCCTTTCGAAGCTTTGAGGGAGGCTTTCTCATGTCTCCCCTCTTTTCTAGTAGCTACGGGTGTTTCTTGGCTGTAGTATTTTCTCCCCATGTTTCATATCATCTTTCTTCTAATGTGGCTCTGTGCTCAAATCACTTCTCTTTTTAAGTACAACAATCATATTAAATTAAGATTTTGGTTTTTTTCCATAGAGGGGTTTAAACCCGAGATGTTTGCACCTTTTGAAACTTTATTATTTATTTGTTTATTGGTACTACAGATTCAACCCAGAACCTTCACAGGGAATAACAACCCCAGCCTATTTTTTGTTTTGGATCTTGAGGGAAGTTCTTGCTAAGTAGATAACTTGCCTAGGCTAGGTTCAAACTTGGACATTCTCCTGACTTAGCCTTCAGAGGGCTGCTATTATAGGCATGTACCACTGTGCCCAGAAACTGCAAACTAACTGAAAATTATAAAATGAACCCAACAGTGAAAAAGGGAACGCTCAGAGGATATTAGAACATAGGTTGAATGAAAATATAATGAAAGCATAGCTTATTCAAAAAAAGGATCTCTAATTCTGGTCCTTGTCTCCAAGGTAAATGGTTTTTACTGACAGTGATTATTCTGAGAACAGCATTCCCCTCTCTCCAGGCAGCTGAGGTGGCTTGGTTCTGAGCCTGAGCTCTGATGTTTTCATTAGGTGCAGTTATCACAGGCTTAACAGTATTTGAGAGCTCAGTAAGAACCCGCCTACTAGCAGGGCCTGAGGCCTGAGTCCCTGGAGCATTTTCTCCAGTCCTCCTGCTGCTCAGAAGGCCTCCAAAAACTGCACCTATGGAAACGGCTTTGCAATTTTCCCAAAGTTCTTATAGGCATAGAAGCCAGCCACACCTCATCAGTGTGAGGTCCAGGAGGATTACGGGGTTTCTCCCAGTGCTCCATGTCATGGAGATGGCACACTGAGAGTTGGGGTCACGTGCCAGTAAAAACCATTGACCTTGGAGACAAGGATCAGAATGAGAGCTTCAAAGTTTACTGTCTAGGCGGAAGGGAGTGTCAGGAGAGGAACCACTTGTCAGGGTGCAGGCTTGGGATCATTGGCAGGCTGAGGATGTGGTAAAAATGTACCGCAAGGCAGGAAATGAGCTGCTCGACCGAATATCTAGCACCCTGTACGTCTTCCTGAAGCACTTGGGCAATGCTCAAATTCCATATGTAAACTTGCAATCTGATAAAATTATTTCCTTTGGCTCCTCAGAGGGCCTTTTGGCTTTCATTAGGGAGGGCTATGCGTATTACCAGAGGCCTCCTTGCTTCAGTTAAGGAGGTCTATGGATACCAAGTTTTAGAGAAGATGGGTGGAAAGAATTCCTGGGAAGGTGAGAGTGGGTCTGTTTCTAAGTCCAGTATTGCTGCAGTGATGAGCTGTGTAAGATGGCTTTTAATAGACTTTTGCCATTAGAGTTTTAACCCTCTCGCTGCCAACGGGTGTTCATTATACTACCTTGGCCTACTCTCAAAATTCAGCAGGTACTTGCCTGTTCTTCTCTGAGGAGGAGCAGAGCGCCTCACCCAGCTCTCTCAGTTGCTGTAACCAATACCTCAATGCAGCCCTACGAGGACAATTTTATTTCTTTTTTTCCATTGTTAAATCTCAGGACCTGAAGAATATACTAAAAAAACTCGATGTTTCTCCATTTTTAAGCAACCACCATGCAACAATTTCTGGAAGTCATTTAGTAGTTATACTGCTACCTACTAATTGAGCTTCAATATAAATCTTGCTCCTTCTCTTTCTCTACAAGTTTATAAATTTTCATTCCCTTTGGCCTTGGTTCAATTCTATTAAATGATACTTTCAAAAATCTTTTGTTTTATTCAACTTTATTGAAATTATTTATTCCTCATTTTAATGTGATTTCAGTGTGTGTAATTTTAAATTTGTAATTATTGCTTCTGGAAGATTTTAAGTTCTACTCAAAGATATATAAACCCATAATGTTAAATCATATTCAAACATCATGTTTACACTAGAGATTTTTTTTTCTAAAAACATACTGATAATTATTGAAGTCTTACATTATTTTGTTGTGAGAATGACTTTTTCTGGGGAAAGGTGAACATTAATATCTGTTTACCCCAGATACGTCACAGTACACAGGTAAAAGTGACATTGCATCAGAGTCTACCTCGATGAACCAGTGAGTTTATTGGTCATACTTACAAGAGTGTGGGTTAAAAGTTACCTACGGAAGCATAGATGACGGGCTACCTGAGGGATCATGGGTGAGGGGTCACTTACAAGCCTATGAGTGACTCACAAGGTAACTGCATCACCGAAAAGCCCATCCTAGCCTAGGTGATGCCTAACGGATGCCGGATACTGGCTCCTGGGCCGTGTCTGCCTAGGCGGCTGTCACTTCTCTCTTAGGCTTGTCTTTCTCTGCAGTAACATTTCTTTTCCCTCAGGACTCACTTTTTTCTCTCCACTTCAGTTTTCTAAATCACCTGTTCTTGGAACCTTTCGGAGGAACGATTGTTCTTCTTGCTCTCTCTGGGCAGGATTTCTCTTTGGGTGACTGCAGCTCTTCCTTCTTATTTGCAGCTTGCCCCTTGCATCCAGGGCTCCCGGCTCCGTGCACGGCAGGCGTCGACTGTAACTGCTGCGTAGATTACAATTCCTACATTGATTACGACTTCGCTGCAGATGAAAACTTCTACTACTTCACGGCCGTCGGGCTCGTAAATCTCAGACGCACACCTTCCTCACACCTAAGGATCACGCAGCTGCTTGCCCAGCCGCGGCTGGGCTCCACCTACATCATACACACCTTTGATTTCTCCAGTCTCCTGAGGCCCCTCTCCCTCCAGGAAGGAGCGTCCTAATTTTATTGCAATAAATGCACTTAGGACAACAGACAAACTCTACAGTGGTACATCAGAGGACTTGTTCTGCAACATATACATCATCTTCACACCAATATGCGAAATAGTAACCTTTCAGTAATCATTTATTGAAGTACTCCTGGATGCCTGAGACATTGAATAACACTAGAGAGTCCAATAATGAAGAGGTAATCCTCCCCTCAACTTGTTTAGAAGTAAAAGAATACTTACAATTTAGATTTAAGAGGATTTTAATAGAGAGAAATTCAGGATATAGTGCTTGCTAATAGAAGTTGTGACAAAAACTAACTGGTCCAAGATTCAAGAAGGTGGCTTTTTAGCTGAGTCTTGAGATAAACTGTACTCATTTCTTTAAAATAAAAAAAAAGGGAAAACTTGGAGAAATTTATTCCAGATTGTATTGGAACTGTGAGTTCAGAAGCCTCAGAGACCAAACAGGATATAATTGATTCTAAGTATTCTAAGTACTGAATCTACTGTATTTCCTGTTAATATACAGCATGTACTGTAAAACACATATGTGTGTATACATGTGTATACACATATGTCCATATATGAGTTTATATACACATACAAAAAGGAATATGTGACAAAATTAAGAAGGTTTATTCTGCTAAAAATCATTTTGAAGTCCTGAAAGAAATAAAATTAATATTATGAAGGCACCTGTGTGAACCTGCACAGCAAAAAGCCATGCGATTTGCAATTCCCAATATAGATAATAAACACTGTGAAACATTGTGTCACAATATTGTGACTTACTCATGTGGCCATGGACAGATAATTAAACTTCTCTGACCCTTAGTTTCTTCATTTACAGTCACTTCCAGCTCTAAAATTCTAACGATAATGTTGTAAAATACTAGACCTCTAAACCTGATGTCTCATGGTGTGGAGATGTTGGATGCCACAGGCCAGCGGCCTAAAGCAATAAACAGGAAGCCCAAAACTCAAGGCACATTTACCTCATTTTCAGTAACACTTTACGGCACCTACTTCATTTGACCCGACACCATCCTTGGGCTGCAATATCTCACAGTCTCGCAAGACCAGAAGCAGTGTCTTTTTCATCCTCGTTGGTCCTGCTGGATTTCACTGACGTCACACAAATCATAGCTAGTCACAGATCACGGTCAACGTCAATTTTAAATTTAAAGTAAATATTTAACTCATAAAGAGAAAATTGCATGACTTTTTAAATAACCTTACAAAATGACATTTTAGGGGAAAAAAACGTATAGTTGGCAAAACTAAACCATGACAAAGAAAAGTAACTACCAGCAAATAAGCAGGGAAGGAACTGCTTTATTTTCTCATAGCTAAATATATTGAATTGACTAGAAACTACTTTTTTAAATATAAAAGATTATGAAAGTTTCTATCCCATTATTATATGACATATCACAATACTTGTTGTATTATGTCATCTTTGACATTGAAATGGTTCTGTTTCAATATAAAATGCTAAATGAGCAATCTAGTGTTCCCTAAACCAAGGCTACTTCCTGGATACTCTGACTTGAACTTTCTCCTAGCTTTACACATGACCTTCTTATAGGACTACTTATGCGTAATCACGGTTAGCACTACGTACTTTTCTTTACTCTAAGGTCCGAAACTTCTCTAAGGTAGAATTCGTATCCATCTTCAAGATGAAGATGGAACACAATACTCAGCAGATAACTGATGTAATAGTGATAAATTAAGTCTGAAATTCACATATCAAAATAATTGTGAATGATGCTGTGCTCAGGTTCCCAACCTATGGCGGGGCTAGTGGTCATTGTTTCTGAGGGAAAGAGACAGTAGGTAGAACAATTAAGTTACTTCTCACCTTGACTGGTAAGTAGGCCTTTTAAGTTAGAAACAAGGCTCTTGATCAGACCTTTTCAAATAACTGTAGTTTTTCTCAACGTGTGGCCAAGCTGAAGTTGACCACGTTACTATCCTGCAAAAATGAAGGGCTACAGTGAGAACCCATGGTGGATTGTGAACAAAGGAGACCCTGAAAGAGAATTGCTCTGTTCAGTCCTGCCAAATTCCTCAACCATGACCCTGAGCATAAGAAAGTTTTTCTTTTCAATAACATCACTAAGTTTAGGAGTAACTTGTTATGTTTTAAAAATAACCAAAATTAATCGTGATTTTAGAAAAAATACCAATAAAGTGATGTAAGTCAGTGGTAGAATATTCACCTAACATGTACTAAGCCTTGGGTTCAATCCCCAACACTGAGGTAGGAATATATATATATATATATATATATATATATATATATATATATATATGTAGTACATACATGCATATATTTTTAGTATTATATTTAGGAGATTTTTAAAATTTGAGAGTCAAATGAAAGTATACAGCTCTGTTTTTATTTGTCTTCATCTTAAAGTACTTTTAGATATTTCTCCAGATCTTCATAGTTTTTTCTAAAGGCCAACAACAGTATGTTTCTGCTATTTCAAATCTCTAACTATTATTGCATCAGACTGCTAAGCTTATACTTAAAAGAATCATGTGATTAAGTCAAGATCACCTGGTTGACACCCCTTTCTTGAACTAAACTGTGCCATTTAACTTGGCTTCATGGTGGGAGTAAAAGCCATTATAGTTAAAACCTAGATCAACATACAAAGAGCCAGAGACTTAATGTCTAAGGCAGACATAGTCTCACATTTGATTGACAGCTCGGTTAGATATAAAATTCAGGGCACAAAATTATTTTTTCAGTATCTCTAATGTATGGTGACATCTACCATTATGTTCTTATTTTTTTCTTTTTCCATTTTATTGATATGTATAAATTTAATATGTAATGTTTACATTGATCTTGACTACTTTGTGCATATACATACTGTGACAAATTACAAATTCCTCCTCTCTTCCTTTATGACCCTCCCACTCGCTCCCTCTCCTCTCCAGTTCCCATTATTCTCTTCAATTAGCTTTATGAGATGATTGTAATCTGTGCTTAACCTTATGCTTCTGACTTATTTCACTGATCATGATGGTCTCAAGTTACATCTATTTATCCACAAAAGGCTCAAACCGATCTGTCTTTATAGATGAGTAGTATTCCATTGTGTACACATATCACAACTTAGGTATCCATTGGTCTGTTGATGGGTATTTTGGTGACTTTCACATTTTAGTTATTGTGAGTTATGCTGCTATGAACATGGGTGTACATGTGTATCTGTTAATGTTTTTAACTCTTTGGGAAAAATTCCCAGTAGAGGTATTGCTGGATTGAAGGGAATATTTATTTCCAAATTTTGATAAACTTCCATACTGTTTTCCATAGTGGTTGTACCAGTTTACATTCCCACCAGGGCAGGAGGGTTCCTTTTTCCCCATAGCCTCGCCAGCACTGGCTGCTGTTTGTGTTCTTAATATATATTAATCTCTCTGGAGTCAGATAGTATCTTACTGATGTTTTGATTTGTATTTTTCTAAGGATGTTGAACACCTTTTTATGTATTTATTGGCCATTTGTACTTCTTCATCTGAGAACTGCCTATTCATTTCCTTTCCCATTTTGCAATAGGATCTTTGATTTTGAGGGGCTTATTTTTTGTCAGTTTTCTGTATATTCTAGTTAAGAGACTCCTTACTGAGATATAGGTCGTGATTTTTTTTTTTCATTCTGTTGGTTCTCTTTTTACACTGTTGATGATTTCCTTTGCATTGCAGAAACTTTAATTTGACATAATCCCATTTTTTTTAAATTCTGGGGCTATTTCTTTTGTTTTTGGTGTCATCTTAAGAAAGTTTTTGCATACACTTATATTTTTAAGATATCCGCCTAATTTGTCTATCAGGAGGTTCAATGTTTCAGTCTGGATTGGCACTTATGTTCTCTTAATGCTTGGATGATATTGCTCCATGATCTCTGGCCTTCAGGGACTGGATTGAGACATCTGCATTTATCCGGATGGGCTTATTTTTGTAAGTCATCTATTAAATTTATCTTACAATTTTTAATATTCTCTCTTTGTGTTGGGTCTCTAGGATTTCAATTATGTTATGTCATGAGGATGTTCTTTTTTGGTTGAAGGTGTTTGGAATTCTATACGCCTGCAGTAGTTCAATGTTCATTTCTTTCCTTAGATTTGAGAAATTTTCTTCTGTAATTTCATTGAACATTTTCTTTAAGCCTTTGATTCTGTCCTCAGTTTGCTCCTGAACTCCCATAATTCAGACATTGCTTCTCTTTGAGGCATCCATCATCCAGTCTCTTTCCCATTTTTTGTTTGTTTGTTTGTTATATGTTATTCACTGGCTGTATGTTCTATTTTAACTTTATCTTCAAGGTCTGATAACAGAGTATTCAAGTTGGCTGCTTATTTTTTCCTATGAGTTTTTCACTACTTGGAGTTCAGTTTTTGTACTTTTATATCCCAGCTGAATGTTTCCCTGATTTATTGAATCACCTTCATTATTTGTTTCTTCTTTAATTTCCTTGAAATTCTTGTCAATGTTTTTTTTTTTTTTGCTCCCTGCACGTCTGCTTTGAACTCTATATATACCTCTTTTATGTCCTGTGTGAACTTATGAAAATTATCATCTTTATTGGACGTGCCAATTGTTGGATCTGCTATGGTTTTCTGTGGTGTCAGGCATTTTTGTCTTTATCTTAAAACCTCACTTCTCCGTGGTTCTGTTGCAGTGAGCTGAAGCGTGGGTACTGTTGATAGACTCTCTCTATTCCAGAGATACATGTGCTGGATTTGCCTTAAGTGTTATCTGCATTTTGTTCCAGTTTTAGAATTTATAACTGTTTCCAATTTGTTTAGCAATTAATTTTGAAGGTATTCTCAATGTCCAGACTTTTGCTGAGACTTGAATCTTCTCCACTCTCTGGAGTAGAAGAAACAGAATACAGAACTATATATGATCTATAGCTAGAACATTTGCTAGCATATCTTGGGTATGGAAGTCTTTAGCAATACTGACATCCAAACCTTGAATAAAGGTTTACATTTACAATACTATCAAATATTAACAATTCACTGGCAGATCCTAGTAGCTAAACTAACACTATAACCACTCTACACACAAGATTAATAGGCGCAAAATACCCTTGCTGTATGTGTAACTTAACCTATTACTACCTTACTGAAGTGTACTGTTAATGTTAGTAATATAACCCACACAATAAGAGAGCTTTAGATGTGCAGTGGGAAGCAGAGGAGTGTTCCTACGACAGTGACCTGTCAGTTCTTCTTGCCCAGTCAGACAGCACCAGGTAGAGCAGAGCTCTTGAAGTAAGTTTCAGGTGAGTGAGGGGGAATTCTGAGTAAGGGGAAAAGATTGTCACTTCCAGATCTGTAGAAATATTTATGATATTATGCTTAGATAGTTAATCAAGAGGGGGACATATTCAGGAACTCTCAAATAAAGAGACAAAAAGAGGTAGAAAGAAAGGGGAGGAAGAGGGACCTGCACAAGAAAGAAATACAGAAAAAATAACAAAGAAGGAGTATTGAAAGAAGCACAGAAGAAAAAATTGAGAAAACATGATCAATTTTGGGAAAAGTAAGAACCTAACCCAAAGAAAAAGAAATGAAAAACAGAACAGTAACAACTACAAGATCATCACCAAAACTTGAACACAATATCAAACAAAACAAAGCAAATTTGAAAAAAGGAGTTACCCTCGGTATTATTTGAATGTAAACATCCTAAGGTGCTGGGTCTTGCAGCTACTGATCCTGGGGATTTCCTCTTTGTGCTTGCATTCTTTTCCAGTGGTCCTGGCAGCCTTTAGGTTGATGGGTGGGCCCAGTAGGATTTCAGGCTGAGATCCAGCCCAATAGCAGATAGACCTGAGCCTGGTGCAGCCTCTGGATGGTTCTGGCACAGTGCTGGATAGATCTGGGATAAATTCCAGAGGGGTCCTTGGAGACACATGAGGTGTCTGGGCCTGGGAAATGTCCAGTGAGACTCAGGACAGATGTAGGCATCTAACGGCTTTCAGATGTGTCAACAGAGGTGAAGCTGCTGGGGCCCTTGAAAGGGCCTCGGGAAAGTCCGGCATGACGTGGGACACACCTAGGCCTTGGATGGCTTTCTGGTGGGTCTGCGGTGGCACGCCAGGCATCTCTCAAGGCCCCAGGAAAGTCTAGCAAGTTGCAGGATGCAGGTAGGCCTTGGATGGCTTCCTGGCAGGCCCACCCCATTAATCTTATTTCCAATGCTGCTGCCAAGAAATTTGGCTCAAGTCTGACTAAATTTTGTAATTGATTTCATCTCTTAAAGTATATTGAATTTATCTTTAACTTTCTTCCATGTTGTTCTAAGGTGCCTGGCTTGGAATTTTCCTTTCCTCTCTTCTCTGATATTTCTCCCGCTTTTCAAAGAGCACTTTCAGTCAGAATCCTTGAGCTTCATTTTTATCAAAATTGTTTTCTTGTTTTTATTTTTTCCTCTTTCCGCTCTTTTCTCCTCTTTCAGGGATCTCAATTGTCTGGATATTCAGACTTCCATTTGTATCCACCACTCCACATATCTTCCCCTTTAACTTTCAGTGTATTATTTAGTGATGTTTTGTGAAAGAATTCCTTGATTCAATGCTCACCACCTTATTTTTCAGGTGTAACCTATTTTTTATGATCTTTATTTCAACAATTTTATTTTTCCTTCCTAATATTTCTAATTTTGTCTTTTCAGAAGAAGTGAATTTTTGTTTCAGGTTAGTTTTGTTATGTCCTTAATAAAAATGACCAATATTACCATAAAATTTTAGTCACTGCTTTCTAATATTTGTTTTCTACACAGCAAAATGCAGTACAGTCTGTTTTCTTCCTATAGAAATACTTACAACTTTTCAACAGTCTAGTTTATTTTTTAGCTCTGAGCTCACAGTGGGTGTGCACAGGGGACAAATGAGGATGTGTGTCTGTGTGTGTGTGCATGTGTGTGTGTGTGTTCCATTATTTTGGTAGTGCATTTGGTTAGTTGACAGAGTTGAGCTCTGGCCTATGTCATTGTGTCATAGCCAGGATTTTAGGAAGATAGGAGGGCTCATATCAAGAAATCATAACACATGCACCCAAAACTACAATCTTTCTCAAACACTTCTATCTGCTGCTACCCAAGAGACTTTAGAAAGCTCAGGAAGAAGCAGCATGTATAGTCAGTGCTCTGTTATATATAATTTATAATCTCTCTGTGCTCAAAGGGAGCAAGTGAACAGCCCTCTTTTGTTTTAATTATTCCCACACCTACTTAGACCCACATTTAAGAAAGTTATTAATGTAAACTTTTCATTATCCCTATGTGATCTAAAAATTAAAAAAGAAATTAGCAGGTGAAAGTAATAATAATTAAATTTATATTTATTGGTAGTCACAGAAGCCATGCCACTACTCAAGATATTCTAAATTGCTTACATTATTAATAGGAATTTCATTTACATCATAAAGCTTTTATCAAGCTATTAGTGATCCTCTGAATGTCTCTGAATGAGACCATTATAATGACAGGACGCTGCTCCCTGAAAATGACTGAGTAGCCATTTTGAAATGTAAGTAAGATATTTAGTTGACAATATGAAGATATTTAGTTGACAATACCTGGTGGTCTGGAGCAGGACAACTCCAGGTTTCAGGCAGTACTATAACAATGTCATTGTGTTGGTTGGCTTAGGCTTTTGAAACAAAGGATTACTGACTGGTGGCTTCTAAGCAACAGAAAATTTTTCTTACCTTTCTGTGAGCAGCAAGGCCAAGATCAGAGTGCCAGCACGTGGGGCTCCACTAAGAGCCCTTTCCCAGGTTGCAGAATGCCCTGTATTCTCACACGGCAGGATGAGCACCTGAGAACTCTCTGGCCTCTATTTCTCAGAACACTGATTCCTTTCATGAGGATTCCATCCTTATTTCTGAATCACTTTTCAAAGGTCTCACCTCCAAATGCCATCACATTGAAGAGGGTTTCAATGTGATAATTTTAAGCGTGACACAATGTTCATTTCACAGCCTCATCTTTGCTTCCTGCCATGCTTAGCACACTCTCGGCTCTCATCCCAGCCTTGCTTGATTGCAGCTATAAGACAGCTGCTCCAGGTCCAGGCAAAGTGGTCCCCAACAGCTTCCAAAAGCAGGGGGAAAGACTGCTCTTAATTGCCTTAAGCATATATATATATTCTTTTTTTTTATTCAGGGAAGGGAAATTTCCCAGAAATTACCTTTAGAGTTCTGCTACCCAGAGCTGAATAACATCCTCACGGGCCAACTTCAAGGAAAACTAGGAAAACAATATTCTAAAATTGTCTAGAATGTTTACTGTCTTTGTGGGAAGCAAGATCTTCTAGCCAAGAAGTTGAGGCTTGGGATCAGAGGAAAATACGTAGGACTCTTGATTTACTACCAAAATTCTTGGACAAGCCAAGTACTAGCAAGATGATTTAGGTATACAGTAAAAAAATCTTCATTTTAGTGATGGGGAAACTATGACTCAGCATTTATTATACTGAAATACCATGACTATTACAAAATAAAGTATTGTAGCCATTGAGCAAAATATATCAGTCTGCAACGTTCCCAGGGGGCCTCTCTCACAGGGCCATTTATTACTTCGGTAAAACTACATAGAGATTTCAAATGATCTCTCAGTGTCTGGATCTTATTAGTGGAATACTGAAAGCTGATATATTA